>CM033646.1:134318222-134483577 GCA_019512145.1 Engystomops pustulosus | reverse complement strand
AACACTGGCAGAGGTACGCTTTACAAGGCCTTTGCCAGTTTTATGTCCCACCAGCAAGACACTGTCACCTGTCCCCAGTCTCGGCAGAGTAGGGCTGATCTTTACAGAAAGATGGTGAGGGAGTAAGTAGCTGACCATACCATCGTCCTAAATGATCACACAGCTCCCTACAACTACTGGGTTTCAAAGCTGGACATGTGGCACGAACTGGCGCTGTACGCCTTGGAGGTTCTTGCCTGCCCTGCCGCTAGCTTGTTGTCCGAGCTGGTGGCATCATCACCGATAAGCGTACATGCCTGTCGACTGACAACGCTGATGGGCTGACGCTTATCAAGATGAATAAAGCCTGGATTTCTCAGAATTTCCATTCTCCACCAGGTGAAAGAAGCTCAACCTCAATAATGTATGCACTCCTCCTCCTCATTGTCCTCCTTCTCCTCCTCTTTGTACACTAAAGCAGAGGAAACTGGCTATTTTTTGCTAGGGCCAACTGGCTATAGCTATAGTCTCTATGTATTAAATTTTTCTGGAGGGCCACCTACCCGGTCTTCTGTTTTAAGCAATTTTTGGGAGCGCCACATACAGGCACTCAATCTATTTCATTTTTCTGGAGGACTGCCTACCTGCTCCTCTGGTTTGAAAACTTTTTTGGACTGCCACATACAGGCACTATCCAAATTAAATTGTCTCCATCGCAGCCTCCACACATCGTCTTTTTAGCTGCCTCCACACGTTGTCTCCATTGCTACCTCCACACGTCATCGCCATAGCTGCCTCCAAAAGTCGTCCATATAGCGGCCTCCATACATGGTCCCCTTAGCAAACGAGCTGTGTCAGGCAGACTTTTGGGTTGTTTTCATGGCTTCCACATCAAACTTGTTAACTTTGTCGCCACCCTGCTGTGTAATCCACAAAATGTACTGGCAAACTTTTATCATTTACCAATATTATTTCAGCGCTTCTTGCGCATCTGTTTACATTCCCCTCACCCACCATAACCCAAACTTATAAGAACACTACTACACTTGATCTTATACAAAAGGTTCTTAGAGGTGTTGTTTGGGGAGGAGCCGAGACACAGGGGCCTGGATTGGCAAAAGTTTGCCTGGCAGCGGAGCGCCAGCTCCATCCCAAGATCCAACTAACATAGTTTTAACTGCAGCACCTTTAAATCTACTACTACTTCACTGCCTCCATACATCGTCCCCTTATCAAACGAGCTGTGTCAGGCAGAATTTTCAGGTGTTTCAATTGGAAATTATGAGAAATCCAGGCTTTATTCATCTTAATAAGCGCCAGCCTGTCAGCGCTGTCAGTCGACAGGCGTGTACGCTTATCGGTGATGATGCCACCAGCTGCACTGAAAACCCGCTCGGACAAGACGCTAGCGGCAGGGCAGGCAAGAACCTCCAAGGCGTACAGCGCCAGTACGTGCCACATGTCTAGCTTTGAAACCCAGTAGTTGTAGGGAGCTGTGTGATCATTTAGGACGATGGTATGGTCAGCTACGTACTCCCTCATCATCTTTCTGTAAAGATCAGCCCTTCTCTGCCGAGACTGGGGACAGGTGACAGTGTCTTGCTGTGGTGACATAAAGCTGGCAAAAGCCTTGTAAAGCGTACCCTTGCCAGCGCTGGACAAGCTGCCTGCTCGCCTACTCTCCCTCGCTTCTTGTCCCGCAGAACTACGCACTCTGCCGCTAGCGCTGTCAGAAGGGAAATAGTGTTTCAGCTTGTGCACCAGGGCCTGCTGGTATTCATGCATTCTCACACTCCTTTCCTCTCCAGGGATGAGAGTGGAAAGATTTTGCTTGTACCATGGGTCCAGGAGAGTGAATACCCAGTAATCGGTGCTGGAATAAATTCTTTGAACGTGAGGGTCACGGGATAGGCAGCCTAGCATGAAATCTGCCATATGCGCCGTATGTCTTGAGGAAACGCTGAACTATGAGATTTAACACATGGGCCAAGCATGGCACATGTGTCAGTCTGCCGAGTTGCAGAGCCGCCACCAGGTTACGGCCGTTGTCACACACAACCATGCCTGGCTTCAGGTTCAGCGGTGCCAGCCACAGATCAGTCTGCGTCATGATGCCCTGTAATAGCTCTTGGGCGGTGTGCCTTTTATCGCCTAGGCTCAGCAGTTTGAGCACCGCCTGCTGTCGCTTAGCTATGTGTAGTGACCTGTGATGTAAATGTTTTCTTAAATTATGTTTTCCTACCACCACGATGGTTTACTGTATGCACTCTATGTATTTATCTATGATGTCTCCACATAATGTTACGATTTTAATGCTGATACTTATATTTACAAGATGCACTTTATATACTTACCTCTTAGAAGAGTTTTGGACGATTATGGCACTTTTAGCATAAAGCACTTTGGTCTTAGGACACTAACGGGTAGTCATGGTAACCTCTAGTTGCTATACAGCAACCATGTATCTGCGGGCGAGATCTCGCGATATGTGACGTCACATACCTAGCAACCATGTGACCGCGAGCGAGATCTCGCGATAGTTGACGTCACTATGATTCCATCAGCGTTCACACCTACATTATTTGCTAGCATTAGCGTTACTACGTAGGCACCCAATGATATGCCATGGTAGGAGGAGCTAGCGATATAGGCCAATTAATGGCCAACTACGCTCTCAGATGCCATTGGCCGATCGACAAATAAATCAGTGCAACACCGTGTATGCGGCACTCCCCCAGAAGAAGCCTTGGAGGCGAAACACGTGTCGGGGTCTCTGCACACTAGCGCGGTCTGTATACCTCACATGAGTGGTCTATCTTTGGTCTGTTTACAGATGCACGATTCTCTCCCTGACGATCCTCAGATTGTTGAGGCATGTAGGATATAATCCCTTATTAGGAGATCATGCACTATATTGCAAGGCATTTGGACGAATTAGGTCCTCTCTCTTAGTATGTTGTACCATGTATGATTATACCACTCTTTTTTCATAGTTTGATCCGGGTTTTGTGCAATTTTAGTCTGTTTGTCTTTTCTTGTGTTCCCATATTTTATTCCTACGGGAAAGCTTTCTGTGATTATCTAATAAAGCATATTGCATTTTGTTAACCAAGTTTTGGTACCTGATCATTTACTTCATTTGATAGGGGTTTATGTTCTAGGGAGGGAGGTGGTGTGTTTTTGCCCTAACAACCACCCCCACACACTGTTTGGTGTATTAATAATTGCCTGTAAATTCATTTACAGAAGATTATACTACAGTCCACATGGACTTTCGGGCCAGAGAAACAACATGGCGATCGGAAGCGGATGCGCTATTTGGGAACCAAGGAACAACAACAGAGGATCCAAATATCAGAAAGACTAAAGAAACCAAACTGAGATTGAGGAATCTCCTACATCGTCGAACAAAGATGTGGTGGAACAGACTCTCGTTGGAAACATATACTAAGAAGAACTTGATACCAAGGGGTCTAAGGATACAGATATTCCCCTCTTTTGGTTTGGATGATACGGTATTTAGTACAAAATGGGAGGACATTTGTAATAACAGCTCAATGGCTTTGATGCATGTAATCATTGAATTTAACACCAAACAGATTGAGTGCTTAGATGGTGAGATTATTATTCTACAACAACAATTGAATCAAATAATGTCACCGGAAGAACAAGATGTGTTCTCCAAGGAAATTGATGAGGCCTTTAAGATCTGGGAGAAACAAATTAAGGACATGAAGTCCAAAAAATTCCAGAGGGACTCCCAGGATGAAACACTGGGTAGAATATATAAATGGAAGACCCAAAAGGAGGGTCTGCGCAACCGGGCACCCTCTGTGGACTCTCTCTCCTCAACAGGTGGCGAGTCGAATACATCCATGGATAGCCAAGGCAACCAACCCCGTAGGCATAATAACAGGAGATACGATCCATACAGGAGACAACAACCAAGGAGTGGACCAAGAGATGACAAAGAAAACGAACGAAAGAAAACGTCACTAAAGGTAATAACTTCAGATAAAGTGTTGACAGAGGCCCAGATGAAGTATTAAGTCTTGTATGAGTTCTCTCCCAACTCCTGTTTTGACTGTTTTGCAGCAGTGAAGGATCTCCATCTATTTGCTCGAAGCTGGTTTTTAAGAAATTTTTTCACCAAGACATTGACCCTCATCTATTTCCGACTTCGCAAGAACAGGAGGCTCTGAGGTCCCTGGGAGAACTTATGCGGAACAAGAGACATCTCAACAAGAAGTAAGTTCCCCAGGGCTTATTGCCAAAATCTAAACTATTTTCCATCTTTCTCGGACACCCAATATAGAATTATTGTCAAACTGGTAACGAACGATTTGAAAAAATTACCGAGAACGATGAAGGAGACACTGTACTAAAAACCAACACCAAGCAATAGATAGCTGAGCAAAATGAGGGATGTAACATAAACCCTCAAAGGGGCAATTGGTGATTTGGTGTGCCTGTAATTATATGAAAAAGAACTTACAATTAGATACACTTGCTATAAAGACTAACTTACAACCCTCTTATTAAATTCACAGAGGAGCTTGTCTTACATTCTGACTGCAGCAATGGAGAGTAGCATCATCTCCAAGAATCATATGATGCCCTACTACCTCAACAACCCAAAAGTGTCTAGTTTTTATCTACTTCCCAAGATACATAAAGGCTGACGAACCCCCCTGGACGCCCAATTGTGTCTGGAATTGGCAACCTTTGTGAACCCATATGAAGTATGTTGATTATTTCTTAGACCATTGGTTAAGTACTCCCATAATACCTGAGAGACACCACGACATTTTGAGGAAAATGGATGGTATACATCTGGAACCGGACATGTGGCTGGTGGTGTGTGATGTGGAATCACTATATACCGCGATACGCCACAGTGATGGTATTGAAGCCTCCAAATATTTCCTCAGTATGTCTGGTCTTGAACCAGATGGTCAATTTTTGGTGTCTCTACTGAACTTTGCCCTATCCTCACAATTTTTTCATCTTCAAGGAAACCTTCTACCTACAGCTCCAGGAACGGCAAGGGGGGGCGTCTTGTGCGCCCTCATATGCCATTTGTTCCTGGGGCTGTGGGAGAGGATTTTTTCCTAGTTAACCCGAAACCATCTGTGGAAAGAGTACATATTTGGTCAAGATTTATTGACGATATTGTGATGATCTGGCAGGGCTCAGAGAGAACTACTAAAGTTCATGCAAGATCTTAATGTGAATGATAAAAATATCAAATGTACCTACAGATGGGAAGACAAACATTGAATTCCTGGACGTCATGTTCAATGTCGATGACAGGGATGATCGTATGTGACGCATTTAGGAAAGAAACTTCAACCAATTCGTTACTTCACCGACATCCTCACACCCCCGGAAGCTGATACACCAATATACCGTAGGTCAATTCTTGAGGATAAGACGGATTTGCAATACAGACACTAACTTCGAGAAACAAGCCACAATATGAAATTAAGATTTCAGGAACGGGATACCCGATGCGAGCCATACAAAATGGATACCAACGAGCAAAACGCACGAGGAGGGAGGACCTCTTGGTTCCAAAACCAAGGAAAGAAGGAGACAAAGACCTGGTAAGGTTTATAACAACATTTGATTCGCACAGTGAAAAGTAAGGTCGATCCTAACGAGCACTGGCCTATTCTATGTATTGATCAAACACTGGCAGGTATCTCCAGAAACACCCCTCTATAACCTACCGTCGGTCCGAAGAATCGAAGGCCACACTTGGTCAAAGCTACCATAGGGGCTCAACGCCAAACAGACTATTTGGATCTAAAGGACCGAAATGGGGCTGCAAGACATGTGGTTCGTGTGTAGCATGTCCCAACATCGTCAACTCCACATCATTTTGGAACTCCTCCAAGTGTAAGGAATACAAATAACACACTCCATTGTGCTGTACAACGGTGGGTGTGATTTATTTGGCTCATGCCCATGTGGTTTGCTTTATGTTGGCTTAACTTCTAGGGAGCTTCGGAGACGAGTAAGGGAACACGTACTGGGCATAGAAGCAGCCAAGGATGTGAACTGTGAAAGGAGTCTGAAACTCTCCCCACGACACTTTAAACAGCACCATAACTGTGATGGGTCCCTTCTTAAGGGTAAGGGGGATTGACAGAGTTTCTTTGACATCGGGGTGGGAACTGGAAAAGACTCCTTGCACGAAAGAGGCGAAGTGATTCACGAATTAGATACCATTTCCCCAAGGGCCTCAATGAAAATTTGAGCTTTGTGTCCTTCCTGTGATTATGTATACTTCTTCTTGATATTTTGGATCCACGTGCCCTATACATTACAGTTGTAGTAATTTTAATTATTTTACTTTTGGATTTTAATTGTGTGCTTTGTCACTTTTTTATCTTTTGTCTTGTCTTTATTCATGTTAAAAACTTTTGATCGGCCTGCATGACATAGGGGCACCTGAACTTTTTTGCAAGAAAGAAGAAAAAAAGAAAAAAAGAATACTCTTACCTGACATCTACGCTTGATACTCCCCCCCCCCCCCCCCTCCCCCCTCCATCTTTTTTCATTTTTATATCATATACGACCATCCCTGCCCTGTACTCTCATTGTTTTTTGTTTCACGTTTGCAAAGCACGGTTTTCACAGCATGTCACTTCCACTGGTTTTAGCACCTTTCACTTTGACATTATGGGGCAAATTTACTTACCCCCCGGCTCCCTTCGCGATCCAGCGCGCGCGTTCTCTGCTCTGGATTCGGGTCGCGGGATTCATAAGGTAGTTTCCTCCGCCGTCCACCAGGTGGCGCTGCTGCGCTGAAAATCATCTCCACGCGCCGGAATGCACCACCTCGACCAGGTGAAGGTAAGCGGTCACCAAGCGGACCTTTTTTCGTTTTAAATGGCGGTTTTTCCGAATCGTCGGGTTTTTTGTCTCTCGGCCACGCCCCCCCATTTCCTCGCGCGGGGGATGCCGGTCGCCCGATTCGCCACAATCCGATCGCGTGCGACACAATCCCGGGCAATTCAGGTACAATCCGCAAATCGGAAATATCGGGTAACACGTCGGGAAAACGCATTCGGGCCCTTAGTAAATGACCCCCTATTGTTAGTGACCTGTGATGTAAATGTTTTCTTAAATTATGTTTTCCACCACCACGATGGTTTTACTGTATGCACTCTATGTTTTTTCTATGATGTCTCCACATAATGTTACGATTTTAATGCTGATACTTATATTTCAAGAGTGCACTTTATATACTTACCTCTAGAAGAGTTTGGACGATTATGGCACTTTTAGCATAAAGCACTTTTGGTCTATAGGACACTAACGGTATTCATGGTAACCTCTAGTTGCTATACAGCAACCAGTATCTGCGGCGAGATCTCGCGATATGTGACGTCACATACCTAGCAACCATGTGACCGCGAGCGGATCTCGCGATAGTGTGACGTCACTATGATTCCATCAGCGTTCACCTACATTATTTGCTAGCATTAGCGTTACTACGTAGGCACCCAATGATATGCCATGGTAGGAGAGCTAGCGATATAGGCCAATTAATGGCCAACTACGCCTCAGATGCCATTGTCCGATCGACAAATAAATCAGTGCAACACCGGTAATCGGCACCCCCCAGAAGAAGCCTTGGAGGCGAAACAACTGTCGGGGTCTCTGCACACTAGCGCGTCTGTATTACCTCACATGAGTGGTCTATCTTTGTCTGTTTACAGATGCACGATTCTCTCCCTGACGACCTCAGATTGTTGAGGCATGTAGGATATAATCCCTTATTAGGAGATCATGCACTATATTGCAAGGCATTTGGACGAATATAGGTCCTCTCTCTCTTAGTATGTTGTACCATATTGATTATACCACTCTTTTTTCATAGTTTGATCCGGTGTGTGCAATTTTAGTCTTTTGTCTTTCTTGTGTTCCATATTTTATTCCTACGGAAAGCTTTCGTGTGATTATCTAATAAAGCATATATTGCATTTTGTTAACCAAGTTTTGGTACCTGATCATTTACTTCATTTGATAGGGGTTTACGCCAGACATATGAAAAGTCGCCACGCCGGCCCACTCGTGTGTGTAAATACATATCACATTTATACAGTCATTTACACACTCATACACACACTCACTGTCAGGGGTGCGTCAGAGACCACAGATCTGACTTTATGCAGAACAGTAACTGCTGACCACATGTCGGAAGTAAATTGCAGGAAGCAGAGCAGTTAAGCACATATTGCAGAAAGCAGTTATACACATATTATGCTGTACAACATAATGGGGCACATTTACTTACCCGGTCCAGTCGCGATCCAGCGGTGGGTTCTCCGGCGCTGATTCGGGTTCTGCCGGGATTCACTAAGGTCCGTGCGCCGATATTCACCAGGTGTCGCTGCTGCGCCAAGGTCCGCCGGAGTTCACCTGCTTTTTTCTGGTGTATGTGAGTGCTTGATCTTGCGACACAAATGGCTTTTTAAATTCCGCGGTTTTTCTGAATCCTTCGTGTTGGCCGGCGGCCACGCCCCCGATTTCTGTCGCGTAAAAGTCGGCGCGATTGCGCCAAAAATCGATCGCGTGCGCCACAATCCCATGAAATACAGCGCAAAGCGGAAATATTCGGGAAAAACCCAACGGATTCGTGGCTGCGGACCCTTAGTAAATGTGCCCCAATATGTATATAATAGTGCACATCCTCCATTCTTTAGAGTGTCAGCTCGGGTGCTAGGCCCTTTGACACTGTGGGCCCCATAGCAGCTGTAGTTACGCCCCTGCCACAATCTATACATAGCCTAGGGCCCATAGTAGCCTTAACCCGAAATGGTGAATCAGGGAGCAATTGGGTCCACATTCCACCATGGTGCCTATGTCACTGCTGTGTGAAAAGAAGGAAAAAAGGGGAGGTCTGAGTATAACTGTAATTCCCATGTCAATGTAAAATAAATAACCCCCCTGACATCTTGTTACGATATCTGTTTTCCCCTCAAGAACCTACTGAGAAGCCCAAGAGACTTGATGGGCCTTATGCCAACAGTGACCAACATCAATTACCAGCAACCCACATATACAGACAGTAAATATAATCAGACACAAAGAGATCAGTATCTATCAGCCACATTTACCGCACATTCTGAGTCACTCCAACCAGAACAGTTGTTGATCTAGTGCGAAAAGTATTCTGGGTCTTGTATGTGACTCTCTTTTCTTGAAAACTAATGGCCAAAAAACTTTTAGTTCAAAGTGTCCTTGTAAAAGAAAATGGAATCTGAGAACAGACGCCTTCTGTTCACTGGAGAATAAACGTTTTGTTCTATGAATCTTGTAAAATATGATTGGAGAGGAAAGCTAGCGTACAGTGTGTACAGCTGATATCATAGCCCCAAATAACAGATCCTATCTTATTGCTCCGGAATGTCACTGTCTCTCCGTGTCCCAGAGACCCTTTAATTAAATGAGCATCTAGCAAACTATTGTAATGGAAAATGGGAAAGAATGACATTATTTGGAGGGATAATATTAATATTTATTTCTTTATGACACATTCTGCACAATATTCACCCAACTATTATCTGAGCCAATCCAGAAACAATCATCAGGTGTAATGAGTCTGTCCCAGTGAGAGGGACTGTTCTGATAAGGACAGGAAGTAAAAAGGGAGAGGACTTCCTGTCTGCTCAGGCTGAGATTTGAAGAGACACTGAGCTGTCAATCAAAAGAAAAAGGCATTCCTCACCGGCAGCCTTGAGAAATGTGACTCTTCTCTTCAGAATATGACTCTTTGTCTACTCATACTTGCATATCAGAAATTTGTCACAGAGACAGAGGTTGTGTATTGGTCGTGGACTGTCGGCTGCAATACAAAAAATTGGAATGAGCAAGGGGTTATCATGAGAGATGATTTATTTCTTCTCACAGAGAGGCACTTTTAGTTTAGCAGTTGCAGTCACTTTTAGTGGTGCAGCGCTTAATGGTTACACTAACACTGATTCCTCCTTCTTCATCCATACTTGAACCAGTAGTTTATTGCCCATTGCCAGTAAAGAAAGAAAATATTGCCAATGCAGTAGTGGCTTCATTATGGATATTCCAAAGTTTTCTACGGATCTGTGATTCCTGTTTATGTAGATGATAAGTCACACATTCCCATGTTCCTCAGCCCCTCTGCCTACAAAGGACCTTATTCATATCCTGTGTACAACACAGAATCACACAACTTAAGTGCAGATCATCTGATTTAGCATCTTACAGACTTATTTGTTTAAAAGTCATTGCTTAGCATTCCTATAAAACTTTTTTTCTTTAAATTGCATAATTTTTATTAAGCAATTTTCAAAAAAACAAGAAAATACAGTAGAAACCCAAACATTTTTATGGCCATGTACAGAATCATGCCACCGCAACCCAAAATGCGGGCATATATGCGAGACTTACCATACTGTGGCACAGGATATAGGTAGTGCGTAGATATGTGGCATGGTCCACTACCGCACCCCCCTCACCAAGTGGCATAGACTGGTGGAAAGCATATTAGTGTATTCTGAGTGTCCTTTAACATGGGTGTATAAGCTGTGTGTAAAGAGCACTGATCAAAAATGTAGGAAAATTGCTCTTTGTGTGTCTCCTTTCATTTATAAGATTTTTCATGAATGATAGTTTCTACGTGCATACACCCCATACATTTTCATTACAATTGCTAGCATATACTCCTTTTTTTTTAACAACATAGTTTTGGTAGTCACTTAACAGTTCAGAAAACAGATGGTTCACTGTGGACGGAAGGGGAGACCCCCTATGGTAGGACATTAAAAGTAACATATCCACTATCAAACCCACAACAAAGCAAACCCCACCTGCTACAAACGATCTGTATGAACCCTATAACCACAAGAACTACCTGAAGAGGTAGGGAGACATACAAATACACATACATATATAACAACTTCTCGTTAGTAAAAACTGTGGCATTTAATAGGAATAGGCATCAGGAATTTTCTTATCCATTTATCGTATATACTCGAGTATAAGCCGAGGCCCCTAAGTTTACCACCAAACACTGGGAAAACTAATTGACTCGAGTACAAGCCAAGAGTGGAAAATGCATTGGTCACAGCCTCTCAGTATATAGCCAACAAGCCCCCTGTAGTATATAGCCAGCAAGCCCCCAGTAGTATACAACCAGACCCCTTTAGTATACAGCCAGTCCCCAGTAGTATATAGCCAGCTAGCCCCCTGTAGTATACAGCCAGCCCCCATTTAATATATAGCCAGTCCCATGTAGTATACAGCCAGCCCCATGTAGTATACAGCCAGCCCCCTTTAGAATACAGCCATCCCCCTGTAGTATAAAGCCACCCCCCTTTATTAGTCAGCCAGCCCCCAGTTTGCCCAGCACTTAAAAAAATAAACTTATATACTCACCTTCGGGTGGTTTCAATGTTTGGCGTGGCTCCTCTTCTGTCTGCTGTAAAAGCTGGCAGAGCTGCGGCCATGCACTCTGCGGCTGCACAGACTATGATGCGGCCGCTGATGATGTCATAATATGCGCCTGCCGGCAGAGAGCGTGGCCGTATCCATGTGACTGTTCACAGCAGACTGAAGACAGAAAAAGAGCCACTGGGACCGGAGCATCACAGAGAAGACAGACGAGGAGCCACAGCAACAGGGCGGAGCCGCACCTTGACATAGACACTGCTAATACCAAATTCATTATTTGCAAAGAATAGTTTTCACAATAGAACTGAATTGAGGATATGCAACTTTCCATTTTGGCGCAAATGTTGGCACAATTTGACTCCAGTCCCTACCCTGGTGTATGTGCTGCGACTTTTGATGGTTTTTTGAGAATTTTCATGCGACTGTTGCAAACAACCCACAGAGTATTAGAAACTGCCAGCTGATTTATCAAGTGCAAAAGCCACTTTAATGAATCTGAAGGCAGCAGAACCCCAAAAACAGACATAGGGGCATATTTATCAGGACCTCTGCGCAACGCCAGTGGCTCAGAGGCCCTGAAATAATCACAAATGCTAGCTTATTGCTACCTTTTACGATTATTTGCCCCAATCCACCACCTTCACGCCAGTGGGGGTGAAGGGGCGTGAAGGGGGGGGGGGTGCGGCCGGCCAAGGGGAGGGTGCGGCCGGCTGGGAGTAAAAAGTCCCCGGCTGCGTTTTTTTCTACGCCAGGCCCAGTCTGGCGTAGGATAAATGCTGCGCTGCCGGCTGCCCCGATACATAAAGAGGCGAAAGCGAGTACGAGCGCCAGTGTATGATAAATATGCCCCATAGAACTGTTGTAAGGAGTTGGTCTAATGATAAATTACCTTAGCCAATGTTTTTGCCCATTCACAATATTGCAATATATTTGCATAACATGAATGAAAACAATGTAATAAAAATATAATATTTTATAATTCGTCCGTGTTCACATGGAGCCTTAACTAATATGATGTTAATCTCTAGTTCTCTCCCAGAATATTCTGCACTGACAGACCCATACAGAATTATCAACAGTTTCCAAATCCAGAAGATAAGTGTCAGAAACCTCATAAATAAATGAGAGAAAAATTGTATGGGAACTATTCCTCCAGACAGAAATAGATTAAAACATCCCTTTTGTAACAAGAAATATTTTGTGCTTTGTTTTGGCTGCCTGGAGGAAGTTTTTTGCAATCATCTCCGTTTCCTAATATTCCCAGGACAGTCCTAGCTTTCCCCGAATTTAATTATCTCTCAGCAGGTAAATTTACAAAGTGTTGACTCCTAGGTCACAGATATCAGCATATATTTGGGTTATATGTGTGCTACACTGACAACCTGCCTGAGATACATGTGTTGACCTGGGGCATATCTTCGCCTTCTCATAAGTCACATTATAGTTAAAGGACAATAAAATTTAATGACTTGTAAATTGATATAGCTTCAGATAACATAACTAAAATGGGCAGACCCTACCTACTGCTACCAGTGTGCAGACTTATTCTACAATCCATGTAAATGGCATACCTCCCAATGTTTGTGACAAAAAAACAGGGACAAAAGAGACATAGGTTTTTGTGCCACGCTGGATGCCCTATTCTACTAGTTAGTATTTCCACACAGTATAAGATGATGTTTAATGCCCCTTTCATCCCCTATTTCTAGCCCCCACATAGTATAATGCCCCCTCACTGTGACATCCCACCTGTACAATTACCCCCACCTTGTATAATGACTCCTTCCCTGTGGTCATCTCCTCATTCTGTACAATACCCCACTGTGGATCCCACATATAATATCCCCAAATATAGCCCATCAACATATACTGCCCCTCCTTCCTGTAACACTATAACATGTAATGTCCCCATAATTTTAGAACGCATTTATTTAAAAAACCCTTTTCTTTAGCTTTTTGCATCACTACTGATGCCCCATTTTCTGTTGGCCTCTCAGATATAATGCTCCCTTTACTTTTGGTCCCCCAAATTTTAGTTAGCCCTTTTATTTATCCCACCTCTCCTCCAATTATAATGGCCAACCTTTCACTTCCCATCATGTTGTGGTCGCCTCTCCTCCCCTTCACATTGAGGCCTCCGCAGACAAAGTTACAGAATGGGGCACATTTATATATCGTCCGGAGGAGTTCACCAAAAGTGCATTGCCCAGAATAATTCACTGTGCCGCGATTCACTGGATCTACAATTATAAAATATACAGCTTCGACTTACATACAAATTCAACTTAAGAACAAACCTCCGGACCCTATCTTGTACGTAACCCGGGGACGGCCTGTATTTAGAAATAGCTGAGTAATGATGTGGTAACACCATTTCTTATATAGTAATCTCCTGATACAAGAATGAATTGCTCCATCTATTCTTATAGGTGATGTCCTTTACTGTTAAAATATTATGGCCAATATTAGATCTCTAACTCAAGTTACCCATCAAGTTACTGATCTTCATACCATATAGCTACAAGGACTCAATATGTGGCAATAGGGTTAGTTAGAATATCCTATACTTGGAACAAAGTTTCTGTTCACTGCCTTTAAACCCACTATTGAAGATCAGAGAGTCCATTGCCCTAAACACTCTACTGCAAGCAACAGCTGCTATGGGGCCCGAACAGGATGACAGATCTATCTGCATCTGGAGCAAGCAAAAGGTGTCAGGGGTAGAGATGAGCGAGCACTAAAATGCTCGGGTACTCGTTATTCGAGACGAACTTTTCCCGATGCTCGAGTGCTCGTCTCGAATAACGAGCCCCATTGAAGTCAATGGGAGACTCGAGCATTTTTCAAGGGGACCAAGGCTCTGCACAGGGAAGCTTGGCCAAACACCTGGGAACCTCAGAAAAGGATGGAAACACCACGGAAATGGACAGGAAACAGCAGGGGCAGCATGCATGGATGCCTCTGAGGCTGCTTAAATGCACCATTATGCCAAAATTATGGGCAACAGCATGGCCATGACAGAGTGACAGAATGAAGCAAGATAGCATCTAAAACATCCAATAATTGACCCTGACACTATAGGGGACGGCATGCAGAGGCAGCGGCAGCAGCTGCAGGCTAGAGAGTGGCATGGCGACATACCCTAAATGGACTCAGGCTTCAAACCAATGGGTGGCAGAGAGGAACCAAAGGAGGTGAGCAAGAAGCGCTCAAATAATATCGGTACATGATAAAAGTTTGCCAGTATATTTTGTGGATTACACAGCAGGGTGGCGACAAAGTTTCACATGGAAGCCATGAAAACAACCAAAATTCTGCCTGACACAGCTCGTTTGATAAGGGGACCATGTATGGAGGCAGTGAACTAGTAGTAGATTAAAGGTGCTGCAGTTAAAACTATGTTAGTTGGATCTTGGCATGGAGCTGGCGCTCCGCTGCCAGGCGAGCTTTCGCCAATCCAAGCCCCTGTCTCTAGGCTACTCCCCAAACAGCACTTCTAAGAACCTTTTGTATAAGATCAAGTGTAGTAGCGTTCTTATAAGTTTGGGATATGGCGGGTGAGGGGAATGTAAACAGATGCGCAAGAAGCGCTGAAATAATATCGGTAAATGATAAAAGTTTGCCAGTATATTTTGTGGATTACACAGCAGGGTGGCGACAAAGTTAACAAGTTTGATGTGGAATGCCCTGTAATAGCTCTTGGGCGGTGTGCCTTTTATCGCCTAGGCTAACTGGGATATTTTTTGACAGGGCCCATGGCTTAGCATAGATACTTATGAATTGTAATTTTTCTGGAGGGCCACTACCCGGTCCTCTGTTTTAAACAATTTTGGGAGTGCCACATTACAGGCATTCAATCATTTCATTTTTGGAGGGCCCCCTACCTGCTCCTCTGGTTGAAAACTTTTTTGGACTGCCACATACAGGCACTCATCTATTTCATTTTTCTGGAGGGCCCCTCACCTGCTCCTCTGGTTTGAAACTTTTTGGACTGCCACATACAGGCACTCAATCTATTTCTTTTTCTGGAGGGCCACCTACCTGCTCCTCTGGTTTGAAAACTTTTTTGGCTGCCACATAAGGCACTATCCAAATTAAATTGTCTCCATAGCAGCCTCACGTTGTCTCCATTGCTACCTCAAAAGTCGTCCATATAGCTGCCTCCATAATCCGTCCCCTTATCAACGAGGTGGTGTCAGGCAGAAATTTGGGTTTTTTCATGGATTCCACATCAAAGTTGTTAACTTTGTCGCCACCCTGTGTGTAATCCAAAAAATATACTGGCAAACTTTTATCATTTACCAATATTATTTCAGCGCTTCTTGCGCATCTGTTACTTCCCTACACGCCATATCCTAAACTTATAAGAACGCTACTACATCTGATCTATACAAAAGGTTCTCTTAGAAGTGCTGTTGGGGAGTAGCCTAGAGACAGGGGCTTGGATTGGCAAAAGCTCGCCTGGCAGCGGCGCCAGCTCATGCGCATCATGCGACTTCTTGCGCATCTGTTACATTCCCCTCACCCGCCATATCCCAAAACTTATAAGACGTACTACACTAACTTGGTGCAGGCGGGACCGAGTCTGACCTGGGGCTGGTCATATACTGCGAGACGCAGAGGATTGCGGGCCTACCTCGTCCAGGTCTCAAAGGCCTAGTATATTACCTATCCTCCCACCCTCCTCACACCTCCTCTCTCCGAATACCATCCGGGCCATGGCGCCATCAGTCGGTAGCTCTAGGCACGCAGCAGTGCCGTCGCTAAGCGACAGCAGGCGGTGCTCAAACTGCTGAGCAAAAACAACCCAAAATTCTGCCTGACACAGCTCGTTTGATAAGGGGACCATGTATGGAGGCAGTGAACTAGTAGTAGATTAAAGGTGCTGCAGTTAAAACTATGTTAGTTGGATCTTGGCATGGAGCTGGCGCTCCGCTGCCAGGCGAGCTTTCGCCAATCCAAGCCCCTGTCTCTAGGCTACTCCCCAAACAGCACTTCTAAGAACCTTTTGTATAAGATCAAGTGTAGTAGCGTTCTTATAAGTTTGGGATATGGCGGGTGAGGGGAATGTAAACAGATGCGCAAGAAGCGCTGAAATAATATCGGTAAATGATAAAAGTTTGCCAGTATATTTTGTGGATTACACAGCAGGGTGGCGACAAAGTTAACAAGTTTGATGTGGAATGCCCTGTAATAGCTCTTGGGCGGTGTGCCTTTTATCGCCTAGGCTCAGCAGTTTGAGCACCGCCTGCTGTCGCTTAGCGACGGCACTGCTGCTGTGCCTAGAGCTAGCGACTGATGGCGCCATGCCCACGGATGGTATTTGTATAAGATCAAGTGTAGTAGCGTTCTTATAAGTTTAGGATATGGCGGGTGAGGGGAATGTAAACAGATGCGCAAGAAGCGCTGAAATAATATCCCTAAATGGTAAAAGTTTGCAAGTATATTTTGTGGATTACACAGCAGGGTGGCGACAAAGTTAACAACTTTGATGTGGAATCCATGAAAACAACCCAAATTTCTGCCTGACACACCTCGTTTGATAAGGGGACGATGTATGGAGGCAGCTATATGGACGACTTTTGGAGGTAGCAATGGAGACAACGTGTGGAGGCTGCTATGGAGACAATTTAATTTGGATAGTGCCTGTATGTGGCAGTCCAAAAAAGTTTTCAAACCAGAGGAGCAGGTAGGTGGCCCTCCAGAAAAATGAAATAGATTGAGTGCCTGTATGTGGCAGTCCAAAAAAGTTTTCAAACCAGAGGAGCAGGTAGGTGGCCCTCCAGAAAAATTTTACGACCCACATTCTGAGTTCACTCCAACCAGAAAGTTGTTTACAGTGCGAAAAAGTATTCTGGTCTTTATGTGACTCTATTTTCTTGAAAACTAATGGACAACAAACGTTTAGTTCAAAGTGTCCTTGATAAAAGAAAATGGAATCTGCAGAAACAGAAGCTTTCTGTTCACTGGAGAAAAACGTTTTGTTCTATGAATTTGCTAAAATATGATTGGGAGGAAAGGCTAGCGTACAGTGTGTACAGCTGATATCATAGCGACCAACAAACAGATCCTATCTTATGCCCGGACTGTATTGTCTCTCCGTGTCCAGAGACCCTTTAATTAAAATGAGCATCTAGCAAACTATTGTAACGGAAAATGGGAAAGAATGACATTATTGGAGGGATATATTAATATTTATTCTTTATGACCAAATTTGCCCACAATTTCACCCAAACTATTATCTGAGCCAATCCAGAAACAATCATCAGGTGTTAATAGTCTGTACCAGTGCGAGGGGATGTTCTGATAAGGACAGGAAGTAAAAAGGGAGAGGACTTCCTGTCTGCTCAGGCTGAGATTGAAGAGACATGAGCTGTCAATTCAAAGAAAAAAGGCCATTCCTCCCGGCAGCCTTGAGAAATGTGGACTTTCTCTTCAGAATATGACTCTTTGTCTACTCATATTGCATTATAAGAAATTTGGCCAGAGAAAGAGGGTTGGGTATTGTCGTTGGACTGTCGGCTGCCAATACAAAAATTGGAATGAGCAAGGGGTTATCATGAGAGATGATTTATTTCTTCTCACAGAGAGGCACTTTTTAGTTAGCAGTTGCAGTCCTTTTAGTGGTGCAGAAGCTGATGGTTACATAACAATGATTTCCATCCTTCTTCATCCAACTTGAACCAGTAGTTTATTGCCATTGCAGTAAAGAAAGAAAATATGCCAATGCAGTGTGGCTTCATTATGGAGATTCCAAAGTTTTTACGGATCTGTGATTCCTGTTTATGTAGCGATAAGTCAAACATTCCCATGTCCTCAGCCCCTCCTCCTAAAAGGACCTTATGCATATTCATGTGTACAACACAGAATCACACAACTTAAGTTGCAGATCATCTGATTTAGCTCTTACAGCTTTTTGTTAAAAGTATTGCGTAGCATTCCTATAAAACTTTTTTCTTTCAATGCAAATTGTTATTAAGCAATTTCAAAAAAAAAACAAGAAAATACAGTAAAACCAAACATTTTTATGGCCATGTACAGAATCATGGCCACCGCAACCCAAAATGCGGGATATATGCGCGACTACCATACTGTGGCACAGGATAAGGAGTGCGTAGAAGTGGCATGGTCCACTACCGCACCCCCCTCACCAAGTGGCATAGACTGGTGGATACGCAATCTTAGTGTATTTCTGAGTGTCCTTTAACATGGGTGTATGACGCTGGTTTGTGTAAAGCGCACTGAATCAAAATGTAGGAAAAAGTGCTCTTTGTGTGTTCCTTTCATTATAAGATTTTTTCATGAATGATAGTCTCACGTGATACACCCCATACAATTTTCATTTACATTGCTAGCATATATCCTTTTTTTTAACAACATAGTTTTGGTAGTCACTTAACAGTTCAGAAAACAAGAGGTTCAGGGACGGAAGTGGAGGACCCCCTATGGTAGGAATTAAAGTTAACATACACTATAAAACCCACAACAAAGCAACCCCCCTGCCCTACAAACGATCTGTTTGAACCCTATATTCCCTACCACAAAACTACCTGAGGAGGTAGGAGACATTACAAATACACTAGACCATATAAACAGACTGTCCTCGTTAGTAAACCAACTGTTGGCATTTAATAGGGCATAGAATCAGGAATTTTGCTTATCCTTTCGTCTGATACACTCGACGTATAAGTCGAGCCCTTAAGGGGTTAGCGGCCCCAACTAATGGTTCCGCACAAACACTTAAAACATTGACTCGATACAAGCCAAGAGTGGAAAATGATCATATGGTCAAATCTCTTTGTATAGCCAACAAGCCCCCTGTAGTATATAGCCAGCAAGCCCTACATTAGTCATAACAACAACCCCTTAGTAATAAAGCCAGTCCCCACGTGTATATAGCCAGCTAGCCCCCTGTACCGTATACAGCCATCCCCCATTTAATATATTGCCACGTCACATGATATACAGCAGCCCCATGTCGTATACAGCCCACCCCCTTTAGCAATACAAGCCATCCCCTGTATTGAATACACCACACCCCTTTATTTGGTCAGCCAGCCCCCACGTTTTTGCCCAGCACCTTCAACATAAAACTTATATACATCACGCTTTGCGGGTGGTTTTAAAAATGTTTGGGTGGCTCCTCTTCTTCGTGCTGTCAAAGCTGGCAGAGCTGCGGACATCATTGCGCCACACTATTAGCTGCCTGCTGAGATGCATGACATATCGTCCGCTAAGGTCATATAATCGCTTGGACGTGGCCGTTATCATGTACTGTTCACACAGACTGAATACAGAAAGAAGACCTCATGGTACGGAGCATCACGAGAAACTGACGAGGAGTCCACAGCAACCGTTTCGGAAATCCTCACTTGACATATACCTTCTAATACCAAATTCATTATTTGTCAAAGATGTTGTTTCACATAGAACTTGAATTGAGATATGGCAACTTCCATTTTGGGCAAATTGTGCACAATTTGACTCCAGTCCCACCCGGTGTATGTGCTACTGAAACTTCGCCCTGTACTTTTGATGTTTTCTTGAGAATTTCATGCGACTGTTGCAAACACACCCCACATAGTATAAAACTGCCAACGTATTTTATCAAGTGCAAAGCAATATTTATGATCTGAAGGCAGCAGAAACCCCACAAAACAGACATAGGGGCATATTTATCAGAGACCTCTGCGCAACCCAATGGCATCCGAGGACCCTGAATTATCACAAATTGCTAGCTGATTGCTCCTTTTAACGTAATTATTTGCCCCAATCACGCCACCTTTCACCCCGGGAAGGTGGGGTGGTGACGGGCTAAGGTTTGTGGCGAGCGCACTAGGCCAATTTGGTTGCGGTAGCCGCTGTGGGTAGTAACAGTCCCAACGGGCTGCGCTTTTTTTTCTACGCCAGGCCCTGTCTGGCGTGGTGATAAATGTGCGCGAAATTACTAGGCCGGCTGCCACCGATACAAAAGAGGCGAAAGGAGTACAGCGCCAGTGTATGATAAATTATGCCCCAATAGAACTGTTGTAGGATTGGTCTAATGATAAATTACCTTAGCCAATGTTTTGGCCCATTCACCAATTGCAATATTTTGCAATAACATGAATGAAAACATGTAATAACAAATATCATATTTATAATGTCGTCACGTGTGTCACATGGAGCCTAAACTAATATGATGTTAATCTCTAGTTCTCGCGGTCCCAGAATACTCTCGCCTGACATTGCCTACCGAATGAACAACGATCCCCATTCAGAATATCAACATTCCATAGACAATAATGCAAACCTCATAATAAATGAGAGAAACTTGTATTGGGACTATTCCTCAGACAAGAAATGATTAATAACTCCTTTTGAACAAGAAATATTTTGTCTTTGTTTGGCTGCCTGGAGAATGTTTGTTTTGCAATCCTCCTCATTCTCTCCGTCTCCTAATATTCCAGACAGTCTAGCTTTCCCCAATTTAATTATCTCTCAGCAGGTAAATTTACAAAGGTTTGACTCTAGGTCCAGATATCAGCATATATTGGGTTTATGTGTCGTACCAACCTGACCAACCCTGCCGGATACTGTGTTGTACCCTGGGTCATATCTTTCTCTTAGCTTTTTGCAATCACACTGATGCCCCATTTTCTGTTGCCTCAGTAATATATGCTCCCTTCTCTTTTGGTTTCCCCCAAATTTTAGTGTAGCCCTTTTCTTTATCCCAACCTCTCCTCCATTATAATGGCCAACTTGCACTTCCATCATGTTGTGGTCGCCTCTCCTCCTCCTTCACATTGAGCCTCCGCAGACAAAGTTACACGATGGGGACATTTAGATATATCGTCCGGAGGATTTCACCCAAAAGTGCATTGCCCCCCCCAGAATAATTCACTGTGCCGCGTATTCACTGGATCTACAATTATAAAATATACAGCTATCGCTTACATAACAACTTACACTTAAGAACAAACATCCGCACACTTCTTGTAGGCTAACCCGGGGACGGCCTGTATTTAGAAAATGCCTGAGTAATGATGTGGTAACACCCAATTCTTATATGTAATCTCCTGATAAAGAATATTGCTCCCTCTATTCTATAGGTGAAGTCCTTTACGTTAAAATATTATGGCCAATATTAGATCCTACTCAAGTTACACCATCAAGTTACTTCTGATCTTCATACTATATGCACAGAGGATAATATTGGCCAATAGGGTTATTAGGGATATCCTATACTTGGAACCAGTTCTGTAACTTGCCCTTTAAACCCAATATGAAGATCAGAGAGGTCCATTGCCATAAAGCACTCTACTGCAACAAAGCTGCTATGGGCGCCCCGAACAGGATGACAGATTATCTGCCTCTGGACAAGCAAAGGTGTCAGGGGTAGAGTGAGCGAGCACTAAAATGCTCGGGACTCGTTATTCGAGACGAACTTTTCCTGATGCTCGAGTCTCGATCGCTCGAATAACGTAGCCCCATTGAGTCATGGAGACTCGAGCATTTTCAAGGGGACCAAGGCCTCTGCACAGGGCAGCTTTGCAAACACTGGGACCTAGAAAAGGATGGAAAACACCACGGAACTGGACAGGAAACAGCCAGGGGCACATGCAGGGATGCCTCGAGGGCGGCTTAAATGCACCATTATGCCAAAATTATGGGCAAACACTGGCCATGACAGAAGTGACGAATGAAGCCAAGATAGCATCTAAAAACATCCAATAAATTGACCTGACACTATAGGGACTGCAGAACAAAAAATGCGATGTCAGCGGCAGCAGCTGCGGCTAGAGAGTGGCATGGCGAAATACCCTATATGGACCCAGCTTCAAACCATGGGTGGCAGAGAGGAACCAAAGGAGTGGAGCAAGAAAGCCGCTCAATAATATCGGTACATATAAAAGTTTGCCAGTATATTTTGTTGATACACAGCAGTGGCGAACAAAGTTAACATGGAGTCCATAAAACAACCCAAAATTCTGCCTGGCACAGCTCGTTTATAAGGGGACCATGTATGGATGGCACGTGAAGTAGTTTTAGATTAAAGGGGCTGCAGTTAAAACTATGTAGTTTGATCTTGGCATGGAGCTGGCGCTCCGCTGCCAGGTCGAGCTTTCGCCAATCCAAGCCGCTGTCTTCTAGGCTACTCCCCAAACAGCACTTCTAAGAACCTTTTGTATAAGATCAAGTTCGTAGACGTTCTTAAAGTTTGGGATATGGGACTGGCGGATGTGATGGGGCATGCTGGACAAACAGATGAGCGAAGAAGTCGCTGAAATAATATCGGTAAATGATTTAAAAGTTTGCCAGTAATATTTTGTGATTACACAGCAGGGTGCGACAAAGTTAACAAGTTTGATGTGGAATGCCCTGTAATAGCTCTTGGGCGTTGATGCCTTTTAATCGACTAGCTCAGCAGTTTGTGCACCGCCTGCTTGTCGCTTAGCGACGGCACTGCTGCTGGCCTAGGAGCTACCGACTGATGGCGGCCATGGACCAGGATGGTATTCGAGGAGGAGGAAGGTGGAGGAGGGTGTGAGGAAGTGAGATATACTAGGCCTTGAGACCTGGAGCCAGGTGGACCCGCAACCTCGCTCGGCAGTTATATACCAGCCCCAGGGTCAGCTCGGTCCCGCTGCAACCAAGTTTAAGTGTAGTAGCGTTCTTATAAGTTTTGGGATATGGCGGTGAGGGGTAATGTAAACAGATGCGCATAGAAGCGCATGAGCGATGGACTGTCTGGCGTCCGCGCCAGGCGAGCTTTTGCCCCAACCAGCCCCTGTACTCTAGGCTATCCCCAACGAAGCACATCTAAGTACCTTTGTATAAGATAAGCAAAAAAAAAAAAACAAAACAAAAAAAAGTGTAGTAGCGTTCTATAAGTTTAGGATATGGCGGGTGAGGGGAATGTAACAGATGCGCAAGAAGCGTTGAATAATATTGGTAAATGATAAAAGTTTGCCAGTAAATTTTGTGGATTACACAGCAGGGTGCGACCAAGTAACTAACTTTGAATGTGGATACCATGAAAAAACCCCAAATTTCTGCCTGACACACCTCGCTTTTATAAGGGGACGATGATTGGAGGGCAGCATATGGAAGACTCTTTGGAGGACAATGGAGACAACGTGTTGGAGGCTGCTATGGAGACATTAATTTGGATAGTGCCTGTATGTGGGCAGTCCAAAAAAGTTTCAAACCAGAGGAGGCAGGTAGTGGCCCTCCAGAAAAAATGAAATAGATTAGTGCTGTATGTGGCAGTCCAAAAAAGTTTACAAACCAGAGAGCGGTAGGTGGAACTCCAGAAAAAGTGAAATAGAGTGAGTGGCCTGTATGTGGCAGTCCAAAAAATTTAAACCAGAGGAGCAGGTAGGTGGACCCTCCAGAAAAAATGAAGAGAGGGTTAATGCTGGTAATGTGGACGTACCAAAGGGTGTTAAAAAAGAGAGGTAACGTGGCCCAAAAAGGGAAGTAAAAAGGAACAAGCTAGAGCCAGGGCGAAAAATGAGAAGAGAAAAACCAAAAAAAAAAAGGAACAACACAAAAAAAACCCCCACAACCACCACCACAAGAGGGGGGGAAACCACAAACATTTAAAAAAGAAAAAAACCACCCCGTGGGCCCTGTCAAAAAAATAGCCGTTCTGCTGCGTACTGTACAAGGAGAGGAGAAGGAGGAAAATGAGGGGAGGAGGAGTGGATAAATTATTCAGGTTGAGCTCTTCACCTGGTGGAGATTGGAAATTATGAGAAAATCAGGCTTTATTCATCTTAATAAGCGCCCGCTGTCGCGCTGTCAGTGACAGGCGGTACGCTTATCGGTGATGATGCCACAGCTGCACTGAAAAGCCCCTCGGACAACACGCTAGCGGCAGGGCAGGCAAGAACCTCCAAGGGTACAGCGCCAAGTTGTGCCACATGTCCAGCTTTGAAACCAGTGTTGTAGGGAGCTGTGTGATCATTTAGGACGATGGTATGGTCAGCTACGTACTCCCTCACCATCTTCTGTAAAGATCACTACTCTGCCGAGGAATGGGACAGGTGACAGTGTTTGCTGGGGTACATAAGCTGGCAAAAGCCTTGTAAAGCAGTACACTTGCCAGCTGGCCAGCTGCCTGTCACCCCACCCTACTCTCCCTCGCTATGTCCCGCAGAACTACGCACTCTGCCGCTAGGCTGTCAGAAGGAAATACAGTTTCAGCTTGTGCACCAGGGCCTGCTGGTATTCATGCATTCTCACACTCCTTTCCTCTCCAGGGATGAGAGTGGAAAGAGTTTGCTGTACGGGGTCAGGAGAGTGAACTACCCAGTAATCGGTGCTGGAATAAATTCTTTGAACGAGAGGCGGTCACGGGATAGGCAGCCTAGCATGAAATCTGCCATATGCGCCAGAGTACCAACGCGTAAGAATCACTCCCCTCACTGGCTGAATGTCCATTCTCTCCTCCAAACTCCTCTTCTTCTGCCATACAGCGGAACAGTGAAGGACTCAACAATGGTCCCTCTGGTGTCTCGCCAACATCTCCTCCTCTTCCTCCTCATCACCTCCACCTCCTCGATATGCGTGAGAAACAGACCTAAGGGTGCTTGGCTATCAACAAGGGAATCTTCTTCCCCCTCTTTGTGACGAGCGCAAAGCTTTCGACTTCATGCTGATCAGAGAGTTTTTCAACAGCCAGCAGGGGATGGTGAGGCTGATGATGGCGCATCGCCACTGACCATCTGTGTTGACTCCTCGAAGTTACTCAGCACCTGACAGATATCAGACATCCACTCCTACAGTAGACTTGAGGAAGCTGATGACCTGACTACCAGTCGGTGGAAGTTGACATCTGGCAGTCTACAATCGCTCTGCGCTGCTGGTAAACTCTGGATAACATGGTTAATGTTGAATCCACCTCGTGGGCACGTCCGCACAACAGTCGGTGAGCGGGCAGTTGGAGGCGGGGGCGGCGTGCCCTGAGAGTGGCAGCATCTGTGCGGACTTCCTGAAATGCGCACAGATGCGGCGCACCTTCGTGAGCAAATCAGACAGATTGGGTATGTCTGAGGAAACGCGGAACTATGAGATTTAACACATGGGCCAAGCATGGCAATGTGTCAGTCTGCGAGTTGCAGATGCCGCCACCAGGCTACGGCCGTTTGTACACACAAACCATGCCATTGGCTTCCAGGTTCCAGCGGTGCAGCCACAGATCAGTCTGCGCCGTGTGATGCCCTGTAATAGCTCTTGGCGGTGTGCCTTTTATCGCCTAGGCTCAGCAGTTGAGCACACGCCTGCTGTCGCTTAGCGACGCAACTGCTGCTGTGCCTAGAGCTACGACTGATGGCCGGATGCCCACGGATGGAAGTTCGGAGGAGGAGGCAGGGTGGAGGAGGGGTGGGGGGGGGAGGAGGCATAGTAGGCCTGAAAGACCTGGACCGAGGTAGGCCCCAGCAATCCTAGCGTCGTCGGCAGTATATGACCAGCCGCAGGGTCAGACTCGGTCAGCCTCCACCAAGTTAACCCAATGTGTCGTCAGCGATAGATATGGCCCTGCCCTGCAGCACTCGTCCACGTGTCCGTGGTCAGGTGGACCTTGTCAGAAACGGCGTGGTCAGGGCACGGATGATGTGTCTGACACGTGCTGGACTGGGACGGCACATGGGAAAAGTAGTGGCGGCTGGGGAACCGATACCGAGGGCGGCCGCCGCCCATGAGGTTGCGAAAGGCCTCGGTCTTACTAGCCTATAGGGCCAGCATCTCCAGGGCTAAGCAATCTGGAGATGTGGACATTAAGGTCTGGGCGGTGCGGGTGGGTTGCACTATATTTCGTTTCGCTCCAGCGTCTGGGTATGGAGAGCTGAACGCTGGTGGATGCTGTGAGGATCGTGGAGGCGACGATGGGGTTTTTGTGCCAGGTTCCTGGCAGGGGGTGGACTATCAGCTGAAACAGGGGAAGAGCAGTGGTGTGCACGGCCGGAGGTGACGGCTGGTGCACTGAGTGGGGTGTTTAGCATTCATAGCCTGCGCATACTATAGTGTGGTAGTTAAGCTTAGTAGTGGTGGAACCCCTGCGATCCTGGTTTGGCAGGTTGCACACCACAGTCAGTCGGTCATCGGTGTTTCTTAAAGAACCTCCAGACTTCTGAAAATCTAGCCCTCGCGCGGAGACGGAACGGAGCTTCACTACGTGACACATTTGGCGTGATGCACCTGCTCTGGCCTGCCTCTCCGTCTGGCCCACCACTGCCTCTCCAAATGTTCTGGTCGAGGACTCTCTCCGTCTCAGAAGCACTGTGTTCAACCCGGCTCTCAACTCAGCTTGGGTCTGTCACCTCATCATCCTCCGATCCCTCAGTCTGTCCCCCCTCGGAATCCTGCCCTGACAACAACTTCACCACTGTCTGACAACGGCGTCCTCATCGTCGGACACCTCTTACCACTTCTTCACTACGTCAAGAAGGTCATCATCAACCCACAGACTGCGGACTGGTGAAAACCTGGGCATCGAGAAATTGCTCAGCAGCAACCGGACAAGTGGTTGGGACTGTGGGAACGGGTCAAGAAAAAGTTCCTCAGAGTATGCCAGTTCAAATGCCAAATTTTCCTGGGAGGGGGCCCAGACTGGGGGGGAGGAGGCTGAGTGCAGGAGCGGAGGAGTGCCGATTTCGGTTGACATGGGTGGACTGCGTGGAAGACTATGGTGGACAAATTGCTCGAAGCATGTCGGCAATCCACGACATCACCTGTTCGCACTGTTCTGGCCTCAACAGTGCTCTACCACGAGTCCCAGTAACTTCAGACATGAACCTAGGGAGTGTAGCTCTGCGGCGTTCCCCTGCTCCCTCATCAGCAGGTGGTGTCTCACCCCGCCCAGGACCACGGCCTCTGACCCCTGCAGTAGTTGGACGCCCACGTCCCCGCCCTCGTCCTCTACCCCTAGCCCTCGGGTTAAACATTTTGAAAATGAGAGTTATAACTTTAATTTTTTTTTTAACTTTTTTTTGTGGTTTTTTTTTTTTTTGTGTGTTTTTTAGTTTTTAAAACCAAACGATGCTATCCTATTGCTATGGCTATTTTCTAGCCAAGTATGAAAGCACACTACTATGCCAGATGAGATGACACTGAGTTATTAAAAAAATAAACGTAAAATAAAAAAGGAAATGGCAGACTGTGCCTAATTGAAATCCAACCCCGGGCCCTAATAAATTTTCCCACTTCGGTCTTTGCGATGGATATGTGCGTCACTAAGCGCAAAACACAGTGGTCGCAAGTCTCACTCTAAATTGCTAACAATTTGCTAGTAGATGCACTGCAGCAACTACAGCCACCAGCAGATCAACCAGAAATCAAATATATAACGCTACTGTAGGCGTAAGTAAGCCGTTTGGATTCTCCTATGGCTATTTTCTAGCCAAGTATTAACCCCTTAAGGACGGAGGGTTTTCCGGCTCATTTCTCGCTCTCCAACTTCAAAAATCCATAACTTTTTCATTTTTACGTGTACAGACCTGTGTGAGGGCTTATTTTGTGCGTAACAAATTTTACTTTCCCGTAATGTTATTTATTTTAACATGCCGTGTACTGCGAAGCTGAAAAAAAATTCCAAATGTGGAAAAATTGAAAAAAAACCGCACGTGCGTCACGTTCTTGTGGGCTCAGTTTTTACGACTTTCACTCTTTGCTCCAAATAACACGCCTACTTTATTCTTTGGTTCGGTGCGATCGCGGTGATACCAAATTTATCCAGGTTTTATTGTGTTTTAATACATTTTCAAAAATTAAACGAATGTGTACAAAAAAGAAAAAAAATTTTTTGCCATCTTCTGACGCTAATAACTTTTTCATACTTTGGCGCACGGAAATGTGTGAGGGGTCATTTTTTGCGAAATGAGGCGACGTTTTCATTGCTACCATTTTGAGGTCTGTGCGACATTTTGATCATTTTTTATTTCACTTTTTATGTTATGTAAAAAGGTGTAAAAGTCGCATTTCGGACATTTGGGCGCCATTTCCCGCCTCGGAGGTCACCGCCGGCCGTAACCGTTTTTATATTTTGATAGATCGGGCATTTTGGGACGCGGCGATACCTAATATGTCTGTGATTTTTACTGTTTGTTATGTTTTATATCCGTTCTAGGGAAAGGGGGGTGATTTGAACTTTTAATATTTTATTAATTTTTTTTATTTTTTAAACTTTTTTTTTTCTTTTTTTTTTCACTATTTTTTAGACCATCTAGGGTACAATAACCCTAGATGATCAGATCGCTCCTACCATATACTGCAATACTACAGTATTGCAATATATGGCGTTTTTGCAGGTCTTACATTACAATGAGCCACTGGCTCATTGTAACGAACCTGCATAAACCATGTAGCCTCGTGTCAAGAGAAGACCCGAGGCTACCATGGTAACCGATCGCCGCCCCCCGATGACGTTCGGGGGCGTGGCGATCGAAAAAAAGATGGCGGCGCCCGCGCGCCGCCGTCTTTTAAACGCCGCCCGCGACTTTGCGGGCGGCGTTTAGAGGGTTAATAGCCGCGATCGGTGCAAGCACCGACCGCGGTTATTAGCGGTGGGGGTTTTGTGCAAAATGCAAAAACCCCCACCTCTGTATGAAGAGGACTCAGCCCGTGAGCCCTCTTCATACTTCCCTTATACCTCTGCGCCGTAGAGCTACGGCGCAGAGCGTTAAGGGGTTAAAGCACACTACTATGCCAGATGAGATGACGCTGAGTTATTAAACAAAATAAACGTAAAATAAAAAGAAACTGGCAGACTGTGCCTAATTGAAATCAAACCCCTAATAAATTGTCCCACTTTGGTGTTTGAGGTGGATATGTGTGTCACTAAGAGCTAAACACAACGGTAGCAAGTCCCCCTGCAAATTCCTCACAATATGGTACTAGCTGCACTACTAATGCCAGCAAGCCCAGCCACAAGCAAACAAAAAAAAAAAAAAGTATAACGTTATTGTAGCCCTAAGAAGGGCTGTTGGGTTCTTTAAGAATCACTCCTGCCTAACAGTAAGCTAATAGAACACCCTAACGCTTTCCCTGAGCAGCAGCAGCTCTCTCCCTAGCGGCATCCAGACACAGAATGATCCGACCGAGCAGCCGGGCAGGGGCTAGTCTATCCCAGGGTCACCTGATCTGGCCAGCCAACCACTGCTACGAAGTGTAAGGGTACCACGTCATGGGGTGGAGCACTGCAGAGTCTCCTGGCTTGTGATTGGCTCTGTTTCTGGCCGCCAAAAAGCAAAACGGCGGGAGCTGCCATTTTCTCGAGCGGGCGAAGTATTCGTCGAGCAACGAGCAGTTTCGAGTACGCTAATGCCTCGAACGAGCATCAAGCTCGGACGAGTAGTTCGTATCTCTATATGATTAAAAAGGCTGAAGTCAACGTAAAACGGTTTGGTCAGCTCGGTCCTTAGATCGGTTATTATATGTCAAAGGACGCCAAGACTTCATATAGAAATAGGCTTCAAACTTGAGGCATTAGCTGCAGTGTTCTATTTCCTCCAAGGTGGCAATAAAAGTATTGCCTTATTGTAGGGAATAATGCACCACACAAAGCATCAGCCCAATAATAATATAAGTACTCTCTTTTCACATGCATTGAACAAATCCAGCATATCAAAAAACACAATCTAGGCGTTGGCCTAGTTCCATCATGCTTGACCAAGGGTTTCGGCCAATGAAGCTTCCGGGGCTTCTTTTTTCTGTTTGCCCCAAAAAATCTACGACTAAAGTAAAGTAAATGAAAAAATTAGTTAGAAAAAGCTAGTCCAGAGCACAGGGGATGTGTATGTCTGGCACCCGGTTTCTGTAATCATTCAGCCTTTTCGTGACATCACTCCAAACATGGGAGACGTAGGTGATGTCACGTAAGGGAGTGAATAATTAACAACACAGAGTTGCCAAATAGGGCTCTTGGGAACCTATATCGCAAAGCGGGCTCGGGTTGAACATGCAGCCGACGGCTCTCAGTTGCCAATCACGAATGTGTGCAGGAGTTCACCACGAAACGGGTGGTGGACATCACCCAGCTCTCGGGAACTGCATTAAGGGAGGTTTGGGGTATCATACAGAGGAAGCAGGAGGCCGTGAATAATAAGAAGAGATGGAGCACGTCCCGGCGTCCCCAACCCCAAATTCTAGGGTTGCGGGGGTCCTCCAAGGCACAGCCTTCCCCCCGTTCTATTACCTTCCAAACTCTGACTCGGATTTCGGGGAGAGCGGCGTGCATGCCTTGGTCATCGAAGAGTTAGAGGGCCAGCACAACGCTAATGGTGCTCTGCATTTCCAGGAATTTTATAAAAGCCGGCCACTTCTGCATTCCCCGGCGGATCTTGTTGTGCTTCAGAGAAAGCTCCGTTTCGTTGCCATGTCTGATAGTTCCCATGTGACCCGGTTCCGTTCCGGACTTTGACTCGGCTGCCTGCCGTGAACTCCTGCTTTGTCCCTGACATGGATTCCTGGCTGCCTGCTCCCCCTCTTGCACTGCACCTGCCACTGACTGCCCTCATCTGACTTTGTACCATGACTTGGCGACCACCGCAGGTTGAAAATCGCGGCCTGTGGGGCGCGACCATGTGATTACCTCGCCAGCAGCAAGGCCCATCGGCTTGTGGCGGGCTCTGGTAAAAAAAACGGTTGCCACTTAGAACTCCGCTCCCAGGCGTCGGCTACGTCATCGTCGTGGTGGTACAGAGGAAATTCCATATTATCAGATCCTGACATGCGCACTGTTTGATTATGCACAGAAGTGCCCAGTGTTAATTTGCATCATTTTTTAAAAGATATTTTTCTCGACCATACAAGGTTGTATAAACATTCTGCATGATGTGCAGGGCGGCTCCGACAGAGCTATGCTGGGTTTAACTTGCGATTTCCAAAGTCGAGATTTCCTCTAAAAAAAGCCCAGCACCGGGATCGAGGTGAGAGGACCTAATGGTGAGTAGTTTGGTTTTTAATTATATAGTGGTAGATTTCCTTATCAATCATATCATGTTATATGATACATGACTGCCTTCACGGCTGCAGACTGATATTTACGATAATGGTGTATTTGAACCTGTAGTGAGTTCACCTATACGTTATAAACGTTTATATTTATTTACAGTGTATGTGATGATTCATTGTCTTAGATAAGACACGCGGACAATAGTTCCCAGTTCACGGTCCCTTTTGAATTGCATAACACTGTGGGCATGTATCCCCAAAATAGGTGTAAACAGCTATTGGTCAGGCAAATGAGGCTTCTAGTACTGAATAAGTTTGGGCCCAAATGCTTGCATTAATATGCACTTTCTGTATGTTATTGAAGGTTGATGACTACGAAAGGCTAGTCTTCTTTTAAAATGTTCTGTATTCAGCAGCGAGCACACTCACAGGTTGTTGGAGCAGATGTTTCAGCAAGTCTCTCACCAATCCATTATGCATTTCTGTTTGATAAAGAATTTACAACATATGATTCCCGTTGATTAACAGTTATAAAAGAAGTGGCCATGGAAAGTATCACAGAGACCATCCCAAAAATTTTTTCAGAAAGTGCTGACATTATTTTGACTCCTAAACGTTTAAGCCAGGGTTATGTTGTGGTGGTTTGAAAAAACAGATATTTCCTAGGGAGAGACAGCCATGGTGTCCACGTGCCTGCACCAAAGTAGAAGGAGCTATCTTGCACAACTACTTTGATGAAAGAAAATTGCCCAAGTTCATGGTAGTGTGAGGGTGCTGGGAATATATTCGGTTTTGGAAATGGCCGCATTTAGGTTTCAAGGGCGGGAAGGTTGTCGTTATTGTGAGTTGTAATTTTTTTGCCTGTAAAAACGAATGTAATATGGACCAAAGTGGTTCAACCGCTGGCCGCGGGTACACCAAACTACAAGCCAGTGGCTGTAGATGGAGTGCCTTGTTGAGGGTTCCAACCCTGGACAGGAGACCAACAGGCCCAAGGGGATGTGTAAAAAATTTACTATTTTAAACCATTGGGGCCATAGTATGAAACTTAGAACCCCTTTCAACAAGTTCAGACAAAGCAGCATATCTTTAATTCATTGTCATGATACTTAACTGTATCTTTTTTCTACAAGATAATGGGACACAACCCTGTTTTGATGGCCATACAGGGGTCGCGAAATGAATTTTTTCACCTTTGTGCCTATTGGTATTAACATATAGGGGTGGTTTTGCCTTCCTCTTCATCATGACTACTAGGTTGAATGACGGACCAGCTCTTTTTCTCTTATCTACAATTGCAGATGGAATTGCAGGAAGGAAGAGGCATTCGGTTACTGTAAGATGGCTTTAGCTTACCTGTTCTTGTAATTGTAACTTAGTGCACATGTTCCTTTGTAGTACATGTCTTGTCTCATGTTAAAGCACCCATCCTTCATACTCACTTTCATTAGGTCCAGGAAGGATAATATTCTTATATGGTCAGTCTAATTCTATTTAACAAGCCAATAGACATAGTGAAGTTAGGACTTTAGGGTGTTATTTTGCATGTAAAACACAGAGGTAATATTTTGTAAGTGTAACCCCAGTCAAAATTTTGTCCACTGTACGAAAGTGGGATTTTGAATGAAATTTGGGGTGGGGTTGTCATAGAACAAAGATTAACAATAAAGTTTCAATACTAACCTTTGCATAAATTTCATATCCAGGGCGCTTCACTAGAGGTCACAGTAGGCAGAGAGTCGATCTGTAACTTTGATGTTGTATATAAGTTGGATGTATGTTCTTAAGTGGGGACTGTCTTGTTAAAGAAACTTGGAATAGTTATACAAAAAATTCCGATCTACCAATGTTTCCTTTTACTTCCTAAACGTTCTCTTCTACAATCTATCCTCAATGTAGATTCAGGGGATCCTTTCAATACAGACCAATACACAGGATTGCCCAGGACTCTGTGCCCTTATTTTACGATTCAATTTACACATCCACTCTCTCCACAAAGTTCTGAACAGTGCTGATATCCCTTCATAAACCTCCCTCATTGCAGTCTCTCCTTCTAATCATGCTCTCGGATAAACCAAATTTATGATATTATTGTCTTAATCCAAATGCCTTGTCAGGGAACTTCTCCTGAGCTGCACCCTCATATTCTTTTGACAAATCTACCCCGGACAATCACACTGTAATCATCTTCTGAAGTTGGTCTGGAAAAGATTACCTACATGTACAATACAGGACACCGGATGTTTCTGAAACCTTTGTTGAAATAGAAATGCTAAAGCCCAGCTTCCCAAAACTAACTTGCTCTAGATTTTTTATGGATGGACTCTGGGCCCAACAGTGTGAACAGGCCCTTAAATAAATAATACGATTTCTTTTAAAAGGCATATGTACATAATCATTATTGAGGCTTTCTTTGGGTTCTTCTTCTTGCCATATCAAGGCCAAAATATGACAAGGTAGACTCATAGGACTCATGTGGTGAAGGTAAAGAAGCAAAGTGGTAAATATAAAAATGTCCTAAATATTGTTTAACGAGGTAACATCATCTCAGTGAAAAATGCAAAACAATTCACTTTAATAAGCAAACAAGTGTGTTTCAACAAAGGGGCGGATTAAATAAAGATAAGACTGAGTGTATCGAATATATATCGCCCCTACAGGTACATATTGGTAGTACCAATCAAGCTGCTGGGGGATGTGTCCTTTGCCTGTTTAAAACTTGCTGTTTCAGGTCTTTCAGATGAACCTTCCATCTGAAGGGTAAATGGATTCGCTTCAAGCTATTTGCCCTCCCCAGTTCATATATTGCTTTTAGTCAAGCACAGAAAAAAACAAAATTCTTCATTTTATCATTCTTTGATTATTAGTACAAGATTTTCCAAAAATTTAAAAAATTTTAAAAGTGGTAAAATAAAGCTTTTTAAATACATTCCTGGTCTTTTCATTACTTGATGAAGTTGTTGCCCCAGCCCAAAGGGGGAGGCGTGGAGAGTTAACATCCCTTAGGCGGTGCCGATGTTCATTCCTCCCACCACTGGACTAGAAGGACATTTCCCCACATTTGAGCATAGAGGGGGAAAGTCGGGGTAGCCTCTCCACGCGGAAAAACATGATTGAGAAATGGGCTTCTAAACAATGGCAGAAGCAAGGTGCTTCCCCGTGCGCATGTCTGGAGTCCTGTGGTCCCTTACGCTTCCGGCGGGGTGCCTCAATTAGGACCTCGTGATACCCTATTGGAGTCGCCGGATCCACCGACGCTGACGACCGGAGGCGGGACAGCCGTGTGTATCCGCACATCGCGCAGCCAGACTTGCGGTATGCATAATTGCGGTATGTAGTCACGGTCCAATTAGATTTAAGGTGAGAGGTTACACACGGACACAACCCATGACAATCAGGGTGCGAAAGTGGTTGGGGTGTCGGCAGTGTGTACTGTAGGGCTGTCATGGCGTCTGGTGGTACTGGTTACTATTTTTTGTTGTGACATATGTTTAAATATGGGTTAATAACATGTACAATATTAATGTCTAAATAGGGGCCATGTCGCAATAGCAGTACTGTCATATAGAAGGTTACATTGGCCTGGATAGTGTTAGGCCCAACAACAGCACCAGAGGGCCAGAGCACCTTGCCCACAGCTCTCCAAGCACCCACAATTGCCCTCACTCCCCGGTATCTCACAAAGAAGAGAGAACAAGCGCCTGTAGTACCACGCGTCGGAACAGCACCCTAAATTCTCTCACAGGCGCTCCTCAGCCTTCTCACCTGCGGGTATGCTGCGCCCAGAACAAGCCTCACATATCATTCATGCTGCCTACTGTGAGTACTAGGGCAACCCCTGTACACTGGGGAACAGGCCACCATACCCACCCTGCCTCCAGTATCCCAGAGGATCTATGGAGTGGACTCCCTCCTCCCCCATAACCTGGTTCTAACTGGAGACACTATGACCCGGGAGGACATGCATTGTGCCAGCAACAACTCTGGCCAGTGTCAACATATCCATGCCCTACCTTCCATCCTGTAGATCATTCTCTTCCTCTTCACACTCCCTCTCCCATCTTTTTAGCTAGCCCCTCCCACCCCCCCCCCAACAAACCCCTGGTGGGACAGCCGGGATGCTGTGATCTCCCTGCAGATTCACCACCCTTACGGATTCATTGCCCTCAATTCCAGGGTCTAAACTTCCTTCAAAAGTGCTTGCCAGTTCCACAGACACAGGGAGTTCGATCCTCCTTAAGGAGGACCATTTCACAAGGGGCCTGCCCCACAATAAACCATAAATATTTCACCACATGGTTCTATGTCAAAACCCACTGTCCCGTTTCCGGCCAGTGTAGCTATCGTCATTACTCAAGTAAAATGAGGGAGGGACAGAGGAGCCATATAAAGGAGTGAGGGAGGACAGAGGAGACTATTAAGGCAATGAGTGGAGGACAGAGAGGAGCCATTACTATGGAAATGAAGTGGGGCACAGAGAGCCATTACTACAGGTAAGATGGAGGACAAGAGGAGCCATTACTACAGGTTAATGAGTGGAGGCCCGGGAGCCAGACTACGGTAATGAGTGTGGGCCGCGGAGCTTCCTACCGGAACCTGAGCGGAGGCCAGAGGAGCCCTCCTCACATGGCGTTGAGCTGGCGGACACAGGAGCCATTCCTACAGGCCATGAGGGAGGACGAGGAGGCCATTGATACAGGTCAGTGAGAGGAGGAAGAGGAGCCATTACGACAGGTAAGAGGAGGAGGCACCGAAGAGCCCTTTATCCAGGTAAGTGGCGGGAGGACAGAGGAAGGCCAACTACAGAAGAGAGGAGGACAGAGGATACCATTACACAGGTAAAGAAGAGGAGGACCGGAAGCCATACAAGGGTACATGAGAGGAGGACCACAGGAGCCATTACGAACAGGTAATGCGGGGAGGACCATCAGGAGCCCTACGACAGGTTCATGAGCGGGGAGGACACAGGAGCCATTAATACAGGGTAATGAGAGGAGGTACACAGGAGCCATACGACAGGTAATGAGAGGAGGACAGGGAGGAGCATTACTACAGGTAATGTAGCGGAGGACACAGGCAGCCCCATGTACTCACAGGTTAAATGCGTGGGGACCGAGGAGCCATTCTAGCGAGATGCGAGGAGGAAGAGGAAAAGAAAGACTTACTACAGGTAAAGAGGGAAAGACACAAGGATTGCAATTATCAACAGGTATGGAGGAGGACAGAGGAGCCAGTACTACATGTAATGAGGGGAGGGACAGAGGAGCCGTACGACACGTTATGAGGTGGGGGACAGAGGAGCCAATTCAACCGCGTAAGAGCGGAGGAAAGAGGAGCTATGACTAAGGTAATAATGAGGGGAGGAACGGAGCCACTTACTACAGGTAATGAGAGGCGGGACAGAGGAGCATATATTACAGGGAATTCGGGGAGGGACAGCGGAGCATTACTAAGGTCCTGAGGGGGGAGGACAGAGGAGCCATTACTACAGGACTGAGGGGGAGGCGAGGGCATGATACAGGTATGAGAGGGGGAAGCGGAGCCTACTCCAGGTAATGCGTGGAGGTACCGGAGCCGTACTAGGTAAAGAGGAGGACGAGGAGCATTAATACAGGTAATAAGAGGACGGTGGGACCGAGGCGCGGGCCGTTACTCAGGGTACTAAGAGGAGGACGGAGGCGCCTTACTAAGGGGTTAAAGAGTGGAGAGCAGAGGAAGGCCATTATACAGGTAGTGAGAGGAGGGCCCCCGGAGCTTACCTACAGGTACGAGGGAGGACAAAGGAGCAATACTACAGGCATGAGTGGAGGACAGAGGAGATGAATCACAGGTCATGAGAGGCGGAAAGCCCTGACCAGCAGCAGCTCTCTCCCTAGCGGCATCCAGACACAGAATGATCCGAGCAGCGCGGGCAGCGGCTAGTCTATCCCAGGGTCACCTGATCTGGCCAGCCAACCACTGCTATCGACGTGTAAGGGTACCACGTCATGCTGGGTGGAGTGCAGAGTCTCCTGGCTTGTGATTGGCTCTGTTTCTGGCCGCCAAAAAGCAAAACGGCGGGAGCTGCCATTTTCTCGAGCGGGCGAAGTATTCGTCCGAGCAACGAGCAGTTTCGAGTACGCTAATGCTCGAACGAGCATCAAGCTCGGACGAGTATGTTCGCTCATCTCTAGTCAGGTGTAATCATACTCTGGTGCACAGTGTGCCAGTGTATGATAAATTACCCCTACAATTTGGAGATCTGATATTTGTGTACTGCCTTGTATTTTTGTATGGCAGTACATGGAGGCTGTATAGCAGTACATGGAGGCTGTATAGCAGTACATGGAGGCAGTATAACAGTACATGGAGGCTGTATGGCAGTACATGGAGGCTGTATGGCAATACAATAGCAGTACCCTCAGGGTGCGGTCACACGTTGCAGTTAAAACTGCATTGCAATCAGTTTTTAGGTGGTTTTAGGTGCACTTTTGTCAATTTCACAGGTGAAAGACATGAACTGAACGGGTGAATTTGATTTGGAAGGAGAAACAAATGTCATTCACCTATGGATTTGATGTATTTCACTTGTTAAAATAAGTGATACCACCTAAAACCACCTCAAAACTAATTGTGATGCAGTTTTAACTGCAACGTGTGACCACACCCTGTGGGTGTATAGCAATCAGGGGCAGACTGTTCATACAATCCGCTGGGGAAGTTCCCTGTGGGCCTGTCCCCTCTGAGGCCGTGGGGTCGATGCACAGGGGCGGGGCTCTTCTCCCCCTGCCAGAGCCCTGGCTGATTGGTGGTGGAGCAGCGGTCAGCAGGGGTCTGTGTTCTGGCTGCACTAAGGCTGAGGTCACCAGGGATGTGTGACCTGCATCCAGCTGCTCTGTCTGAGGAGATGCTGCGCTGCTCTGTGAGAGGCAAAGCATAGATAACTCACACTAGCAGTCGGAATCTTTCTGAGGGGAGGGGAACACAAAAGCAGCAGGAACAAAAGAGCTGAGCACAGTGTGCGGCTGATAAATGCTTCCTGTCTGTGAGTGCCACCATAAACCTGCAAGCCTGGGCCTACTGCCTATAAAATGTACATACAGATCCGGCTCTATTGTATCTACTCATATTATCTCTATCTATTTATCACCTGTCTATCTCTGCAGTTTCTTGGGACCAGTTCTCCATCTGTCTGGATGGGGAGAAGGTAGAATTGGTTTATTATGGCTTCTGCCTTCTCCTTTTTTCACCATATAGCAGTAAAGTAGCGCTATGCAATGAATAGCAGAGGCAGCGCTGCCTCTAGCTTTGTAGACCCGGTGGTCGTATGATCGCCAGGTGTGTGAGGGTTAACTGTTGGATCTAATCAGGCCTAGTACAGCTCTGCCCCAAAAGGGGGTCATTTTCCTCTGAAATGGAGCTCTATAGATGCCCCAGTTACAGTGGGAATCTTGTAAGAAAACAAAACTTTGGAAATTCCCCCCAGGGTTCTCATCACCCAACATATTATATATCAAAATGACCGTCCCATACTAGGGAATTAATTTACAAAGGTCATTTTGAAAACTGAAATAAAACATACATATGTACATACTATACATTAGATCTAGTATAGTACATCTTTCTCCAGTTTGTTACTTTAACCTTTAACAAAACTAAAAATTAAACAAAAGGTCCTTTTTTTTCATATTTGACTATCCTTATGTGTCATGAAAACATTTTTAGATTCCTCGTGGTAGGTTTCCTTTAATCTCTTGCCCCAGGCAGTTCTCAGCTAGAAAATGAGCATGCACCATTGTGTATATTTGTGCATGAGCTACAAACATGGCTGTGGTTTATATTCTGACACCGCCCACTTGACTTCACCTTCTGAGGATTTGGACCATCCAACAATATTGGGGCCACTTCTAAAACTTTTTCCAGGGCCACTTTAATTTCCCAGTCCGCCCCTGATAGCAATACAACGAGGTTCCATGGCAGTGCATGGAGACTGTACGAGCAGAGGTTTGAGGCTGTATAGCAATGCATGAAGGCCTCATGTGCATGACAGAACATATAGGGGCAGATTTACTTACCCGGTCCATCCGCGATCCAGCGGCGCGTTCTCTGCGCTGGATTCGGGTCCGGCCGGGATTTATTAAGGTAGTTCCTCTGCCGTCCACCAGGTGCCGCTGCTGCGCTGAAAAGCATCGGAATGCGCTGGAGTTCACTGGCTCGGGCTGAGTGAAGGTAAGTGCAAGCTCCGCAACAGATTTTTTGTTTTTTTTTTTTTTTTTTTTTTTTTTTTGTCGGGTTTTCGGTTGGCCCCCCCCCCCCCCCCCCCCCGATTTCCGTCATGTGCATGCAAGCGCCGATGCGCCACAATCTGATCGCGTGCGCCAAAATCCCGGGGCAATTCAGGGGAAATCGGCGCAAATCGGAAATATTCGGGTAACACGTCAGGAAAACACGAATCGGGCCCTTAGTAAATGACCCCCAATGTTGTATATAATCTAATGTATTCTGATAAATTGTTATATATACATATACATATATATTTTAATATGGCGGGCAAGCATGTATGTAATAATTTAGGAATGAAAGATGTGTATATAATTTTATTGGAGGAGTGACTATCTATAATATTATTTTGATGTACAGTGGGTGTCAAGTGGACACTATATACTGTATATCCGATACCTATTCTATCACAACAAGCTACAAAACTGTGTATCCATCACATGACCAGGACAGAGCTTTATGCTGAAACCTATGTCTTTAATTCTATATTATAGTATAAGGATTTTGTTCCAGTAGATGTGCAGTAGAAACAATGCATAACTTTGGACAATCCAATTTTCCTCCACAAGTGTATTCCGTGCCGGGAGCCGGCCTGTAAGCAGGTTGTAATTTATAATGGAGTGTTTTATTGGAGTCTATTTCATTTTGACTGCATTGTGTATTTAATTTGAACAGCTGAATGTCAAAACTGAAGCGTAATAGTAAAACCTCATTCCCATATAAAGGAAGATGTTTTAATAACTTGGAAACTGAGAAAAATAAAGATTCCAATAAATCTAATGGCTGCTCTGCTTGTTTCCTGAATTATGAGAATGTAAAAGACGTGAATGTGCAAAATACTCCTAACAAAGAATTTTTATAGGCAATGCAATTTGGAAGATTGTTGGGAAGTAGAGAATTTTGTTGTTTCAGCCTAATTTAACCTCATTATTGCATTGCAAATGCCTCTACCTGTAAATGGTTTTTGATTAGTGATGAGCAGACCTGATCCACAATGTTCAGGTCTGTACCAATCATTGAGGTTTCGGATCCCTGAACCCAAAACTGGAATTCAACTAGAAGTTCTGGTTTGGGCATTTGGTCTCACGGAGAAAAGCTGAGATCAGTGCTTGAATTGTCGGTGCCACCAAAGGAGGTTTTGCCAGCAGCCAAAGTTAACCCTGTGTATACCATCTACAGGGCGTCTGGCATGGCTGTATATACTATTTACAGGGGGTCCAACATATATAATTTATTTGGGGGACTATATAAAGGATGTTTTATGTGGGGAATAGTATATTTAGTCTTGTTGTGAGGATAATATATATTTAGAAACACAATGTATTATACTGCAAGTAACTGTGTATTTTTTAGGGGCGCAGTGTGAAGATGTTCTGCATGGAACTGAAGACATTTGGTGGGGAATTCAACAATGATAAACCATGACTAGTCGAAATTGCAATGAAGTCCTGTAAAGAAACAATATGCCACCAATGCCTGTGTCACTGACTGACTACTATGGTGTGAGGCAGCATCAGCATGTGTAGTGTTAGTGAGCCGCTGATGCTGCGTGAAGAGGCTATCAATTGTTATATGTTGTCAGCATATTCTGATAAGGTTGTAGATGCTTTTTAAAGATTTCCCTGCAATTGATCAGGTATAGGCTGCTTTGTGCATTTTCATTTTCGCCTGAGGCAGCAAAAAGGCTAGAATCGGCCCTATACACAGGTGGATGGCTTGTTATATCACAGACTAATAAGAGCTGTGTGATATCAACAGTGCCTGCACCTGTGTGACATCACATGACCAGGGACAGGTTCCTATCCACTGGAAGCAAACAATAAAGGTTTCTTATCAATGGCAGCAAGCAGAGATCTACAAAACTGCAGGGGATGTTATATAAGTCATATTGGAAAATGTCATAGATTCTCATTTATTTGCTGATACTGGACAATCCCTTTAAGTAATCACATGCCTGATGTACATATAATTGATAGATTTGATAAGATATTAAAGAGTTTTGCTGTAGAATCAAGATGCAATTTTTGATTGTATTCTGTAAGCATGGAGACATATGGATATGTATCGTATGCACACTGATGTATGCCAGCACGGCTACAGCCGGACGGGTATACATCCACCGTGATGGAGAGGAGGAGGGGTTCCCCCCCTTCATTGAAATGCACGGCGTACGGGCCGCAACACGGGGGAAAGATAGGACATGTCCTATTTTTTTCCTGTTTACTGAGTAGTACGGTACGGCCGGTAATGTGAATGTAGCCTAAGGGTCACCCGTCCTCTTCTCCATGGCGCTGGACGTTTGTAAACGCAGCCTAACTCAAAGGGAAAATTGTGGAACATAGTATCATAACCTCTCATGAAGCTTTGCCCTTTTTGCGTGACACTCACAAAGGTGTCAAGTAGTTGTCCACAACTTTTAAGAGACAGAAACCACAATAACACACAAATATATTCTGTACATCACTTAGATTTGTGCAGGTTTGTACAAATTCTCTGTAAATCAAAGATTACAGGTTCCTGCATATTCTTCCTGCTAGAGACTTGATCCGACATCCATTATTTTCTCAGTACACCCGCCAACAGGGCTCTGCCCGTCCTTTGTTACTGTAGTGGATTAATGGAAGTGTTCAACTCTGCCTAGCAGGCTGCCAGGATTATACAAGGAAACCACACGTAAGCCCTTAGCAAAGTTTGTCCCTGTATATAGGAATAAATAATTTCCTTAATGAAGAACTAATGAGCTGGCATCATGCCACCCCTAATCTGATTTACCTAAGATAACCCATAGCCCCTGGCACTTTAGGTGAGAGTCATAATCAGCAACAAGATTGCGTCTCCAAGGTAAATCTGTGAATTTTAATGATATAGGGAGTCATTTGTATGCATAATAGCATGTGTTCATTATAATGTATACTCTACAGCAGATTTTATTTAAGAAGCACAAGCTGGAAAAGACTTCATCAAGAAGTAGTTTACTCTTATTCTCTTTAGATGAGATATAGCCATGAATGTAACAATATAACTTGATGGGAAAACAAAAAAAGGGTAGTTAAATTATATAAGGAGATTCATATATCAAGACAAAATAACATAAAAATAAACTTGAAACAACAGAAAAAGAAAAAAACGGAGGAATTGGCTACGATAACCAGTAAATTGTCAACATGTAGGCCGTGAAGAAAAGAGTAACTTTTCTCTTCCAAACTGGTAAAACTATAAGATCGTTTGAGGACATGGAAAAAGACAGTAGCTGGCTTCTCCTTCTTCCTATCTACTTCACTGATGTCACATTGTAAGCTGCATTCATATGGACCTATGCCGGGTGGGCATATGTCAGACGCGCTGGAGAGGGGGAGAGGTGAGAGCTGCTCATTCCTCCATAGAAAATAATGCTTATGTTCTTATGCGGCACATTGCACAGCATATTACGTATATAACATATATGTGATGTATATATGCTGTATGTGTGTAAGGTGTTGTTAGCAATTTTTATTCAGGGCTCCAGTAACATACACAACTCCAGTCCAGTGGTAACTGTACTCAAAATCACACTTTAACGATAGCCATGTAAATATAAAACAGTAATCCTTTGCAAAGAGCGTAGAAAGGTGATGAAATGCTGAAATGTTATAGGTTAGCTTGAATATACTTTGAGCAACTCCCCTTAGGTTACTTTTCCCAAAATAATGTTTATGAACTCTATGGGGCACATTTACTTACCTGTCCGAGGAATTCAGCCGAAGTGCATTGTTCCGACGATACAAGATGGTGTGCCCCAAGATGATTCACTAAGATGGTGCGCCCGATACCCTGCATAAGTCGCTTTCCCACTCAGGTCCGCCCGAGTTCACCTTTATATAAGAGCATGTCTTGTGACAAATTTTAAAGTTAAATCCCATTCTCAGTCCGAATCCGTCGGATCCTTCGATGGCCCAACCCCCAATTTCTATTGCATGAAAGCCGGTGCCACGCAATCCCCTTCTAAATACCTGCAATCCCCGAAAACGCTGGAAATTCTAACGGAAATGCGATCCGCGGACCCTTAGTAAATAAGCCCCCGTGTATCGTTTCTTTTGGAAAAACACTAGTCTCAAGAGAAACAGGGTCTTATCACTAAATGTACTTGTAAAGGCTCCCCCAAGTTAAAACATGACCTCAAAGCAGGAGATGCAGAGAAAGACAAGAGTCAGGGACAAATACTATCTCTAAACAGATTACACAAAATGGTGTCTGAATCATGAGATGGCTGACAGTGAGCAAGATGACGTCTGGAGAGAAATATGATATCTCTCACAGTGGGGCACATTTACTTACCCCGTCACCGGAGTTCACAGAAAGTGCATTGTCCAACTGGACTTCACTGTGCCGCAATTCACTAAGATCGTGCTCCCGATTTTATGAATGTGTCACTTCCCCGCTCATGTGAGCGCGAGTGTATAAATGTATGCATGAGTGAAGAACTGTATCTATATATGTGTTTATATATGAGTGTAATATGTAAATTTTGAAGGGGGCCCCATCAGAAGTCTGTTATGGGGCCCTGCCTCTCCTAATAATAATAATCCTTTTATAGTGCACATAGATTATGGAGCGCTACACAGAGCGCGACAAATTGATCCCTGACGCCAATGGGTCTCTCAATCCAATCAACCTACCAGTACGTTTTGGAGTGTGGGAGGAAACCGGAGGAAACCCACGCAAACATGGAGAGAACATACAAACTCTTTTCAGATGTTGACCTTGGGACTTGAACCCAGGTTCCCAGTGCTGCCCCCAGTTACGCACAGGTCTCTTTGGTTAGGGATTTTATCCCTGTGGCTTCTAGGAAGAACAGATTAAAGTGACCGGGTGACAGATAAATTAGCTCCATGAGAGATAATATGGCAATGGTGTCAGACAGCTATTTTATGGGATAACAACCTATTATTATTTATTTTATTATCCCTTTCACAAATAAACTGTATGCCATGAAATCTTTAGGAACATCACCTCTTCAAGAAGACCACCCCTGGTCAAGAACATTATATAACACATCCACTGTATGTTACCAAGGTTTTCTCTCTAATGTATGTGTCTTAATTAAAAGGGTAATTTTTTTCATTGGTGGCTAAGTTTTTGCACTTCTTGAAGCCTAATATTGGAGTTCTATTCAGTCTAATTGAATGGTCACTAACTTTTCAACAAACATAAATACATTTAACAAGTGAATATAAAAAAACTTTGTAATATATCTTATCAAAGGAAAAAATATCATGCTCCAGTTACTTTGGCTCTAATCTGTCTCCCTCCTTTTCATTCCAAAATTTTCCCTGAATTCTGTCTTGCTAGCAACAAGACAAAACCTGACAGAGATGTTAGATTAAATAGAAGTTCTAATTTGGCGAGCAGTGAAAGTGAAAGGAAAATCATTTGTTATGGTACCTCCTATAGAATTATAGCTATTTTTATTAACTTTGAGTAAAATATCCCAAAAATTCAATAAGAGCATTAAACAGTTAACAAAAAGCAGAGACAGTTAGAGACAGTTGGCCAAATGTACATCTGTTGAGGAAGAAAAAAATACAATTGTCGTTCCTTAAAAATAAGCTTGTTTCATTGTTGAATGCAAAGATAAAATATTGGAAAGGTTTCGTGTACATTTAATGGCCCTTTGGAAAGCATTGGATGTGGTACGCTCCAGCTAAACAAAAAGTCTAAACATAGCAATTGGCCGTCTCTCGCTGAAGCTTTCAAAGATAATCCCAGATCAAGCGATGCGGGTTCTCATTGAGGAGTAATGCAGCGATCTTCAGACTTGGCAGCTCCTTTTGTGATGTTATCTTCTTGAGAAAGGTTCCTCTGCTAAAAGAGTTTGCATTTATATCGCTGTTTCAGATCAGTTTCTATAAAGGAGCACAGAAGTAGTAAATGGTTTCTACAGCCAGACCTTCAGATGAATTGAAGTTAATCACCAGTTCCTGGCAGCATATATTATTCTTCTGTGAACACTAGAAGTCGGCCTAATAATGCTGGAACTGACGATATCATGTCCTCACAGGACATGGCAATACGGTGATGTATTATATTTAAAGGATGAGAATATTTAAAGGGGTTATCCGGTTTTAAAAATAACTGAGGTCCGGGCTGGGGTGGGCTAGTTAAACATAACAAACATGTACTTACCTCGTCCGACGCCGCCGATGTCCCGCTCCGCGGCCGGTCTTCTCTGTGCCCCGGTTTCATTACAGGCGCACACAGGGAGCTTCAGGCCAGCTGGAAGCTCCTATCCGACACCATCTCTCAGCGCTTACAACGCTGAGAGATAGGGACGGATAGGAGGAGCCGGCCACATCCCGGACCAGAAGCTCCTTGTGCGCGGCTTTCGTGCCCCTGTAAACAAACAGGGGCACGGATCGAAGGGACCGCGGCGCGGGACATCGGTGGCGCCGGAGGAGGTAAGTACATGTTTGTTATGTTTAAATATCCCTCCCCAGCCCAGCCATAAGAAATTTTTAAAACCCGGATAACCCCTTTAAGGGGTATGCCCAATAATACAACGTTTCCCCTACCTATAGGGTAGGGGATAAGTAGTAGATAAGAAGGTTACCCATCACCGGGTCCCCAGCTGATGATGATAATGATGGTACCTCCATATGAATTGTCATAAACTTGCACTCCTTCTCCATTCTCTTTGTATAGGACTACTACTACTATAGGACCAGGAAAAAGTTGGGGAATGTTACTCAGCTATCCAACAGAAATGAATGAGTGTACCTGTGTCACAATTTCTCCATTCAACAGTGGGACAGTGGATACGCTTTCTCATGATTAGGGATGAGGGAACCCTCAGGAGTGTCCCTCAATTTGCCATAGTGGCTGCACAGCTGATAATACAGCAATATGTCCAGGTAGTGTGGGATGCACCCGACTATAAGTGGCGTACAGTCTGGTGTTTAATATTACTTCACCCAGGTAACCATTTCGTACAGTTACATAAATAACAATGTTGTCACAGTATTTCATTTTCTACAAATTTGTTTAATTTTCGATAATGAAAATGATATAACGGAAGCCTAATGGAACTTGTACAAGCTGCCACTAACGAAAAACATTAAAAGTCCATTGAAATCACTGGAACTCATAGCAGGAGCACGGGAGCAGGAACACGGAACAGGAACACAGAAACAGACTGGAACACTGGAACAGGATCACAGAACAGGAACAGACTGGAACACGGGAACAGGATCACAGAACAGGAACAGACTGGAACAAGAGAACAGGATCACAGAACAGGAACAGACTGGAACACGGGAACAGGATCACAGAACAGGAACAGACTGGAACAAGAGAACAGGATCACAGAACAGGAACACAGGAACAGACTGAAACATGGGAACAGGATCACGGGAACACAGGAGCACTGGAAACACAGAGGGGCTTTCATTTCATAGGATATGGCTTGAATAGCTGGCGTGGAATGATGTGACCTGCTGGAACAAATAGCAGACCGGGAGTGGCCTGCACCAATCACCTGTGCGCTTGCCATGCGCACCCTCAGGAGTGGGGATGCAAGCGGGGCCTAAGCCAGACGGGAGGGTGGAGAGGTAAGTTTGATGCCGGAGCCAGGGGGGCAGCGCCACAACCGAGAGAGGCACGGGTGTGCCCGCGATCAGAGACATGGATCGCGGGGGTACCCGTGACAGATTTCCATTATTCTCATATACATTGTATGTATTTGTCCAAAATGAATTGAAAAAGAATTGGTGCTTGCAAAATGGCCAGATTCATACAGAATCTTTAAATTAACAAATACATTTGTTCAACTTTAATCTTTATCAAAAACTGTCAGGATCCCATCTAAAATAATCGCTCACAAATGTCTCCAGTGTTCAGGAGCATGGATGTAAATGTTTCGCTGTGTATGATGTTGACTTATGAGTTGTGACATTTTTAAAGGTTATTCTTCACAGCTTTCTTTGTGAACATTTATACAGTCTAATTGATATAAAGATGATTTGCGGATTATAGTTATTTTGAGAATCTTCACATTAAATGTTCCCTAAAGAAAATCGTGTCTTCACTGAATATAATGATTTACATATTTTCAATGACTATTTCTACTGGATTAGATACAGGGTGGGTCAATATCCCCAGAAAAAAGGGAAAATTACATATTTGAATATATATTTGAGGGGGTCTATCATGAACACCTCAAATAGAACTTTGACGCCACCTTGATATCCACCATATTGGATCAAGGACATGTTATTCTAATGGGAAGGTGGTCATGTAGCATATTAAAGAAGTTGCCTTAGAAATTGCCTTCCAAATTTGATTCCACAATCAGATGTATAATATTTCTATTGACTTGAAAGTAATTAACACAGAAAGTTCCAACAACAACCGAGAATGTTCACTGGAATGCACAGTTATTTGACATGTTTTCCATGATATTAAATAGAGCTGAAAGTCTGAGAGCTGATCCAAACTTTATGAAACCAAATGAGAATCTCTGAAGAATATTGTTGATATATGATATATATATGTTTAAATGTCATTAATTTAAAAGATAAAAAGAACGGGTAACTCCTGCGCTGGTGTCAGGCTTCTGGGCTAGTGAACCTCTGGACCACCGCGGACGATGACACAAGGCGACACCTGGGACCGGAATCTAAGTGGCACCCGGTCTTTACCAGAGCCTCCCGCAAAGCAGGATGGTCTTGCTGCGGTGTGGTGCCACCAGGTCCTTCCACAGGCGTGACTGGTACGTGGTGGCAGCCAAGGTCAAGGTATAGAAACACTAGTGCGGCTGGCAACCCGGGACGGGAGCAAAAGCGCAGGCACCCGTGACAGTTGGTCAATAGTATTACAGGCAGTCCCCGGGTTACGTACAAGATAGGGTCTGGAGGTTTGTTCTTAAGTTGAATTTGTATGTAAGTCGAAACTGTATATTTTATAATTGTAGATCAAGATAAAAAAAAAATTGGCCCCAGTGACAATTGGAGTTTAAACCTTTTTTGCTGTAATGGGACCAAGGATTATCAATAAAGCTTCATTACAGACACTTTACAGCTGATTATTGCAATCTGGGACTATAGTAAAGCATTCAGAAGCTTCACCAGAGGTCAGTGGGGCCTGTCTGTAACTATGGGTTGTCTGTAAGTCGGGTGTCCTTAAGTAGGGGACCGCCTGTATTTATACCCAGTGAAAAAAAACCTCATGAAAGGATAGAAGATAATAAGTATATACGCATATAAGGGGATCTGAAAAGAAGCTGGAATGATTGAAGATCTCCCATAGAAGATCTAGTTTGGTTTTAGAGAAAGAAAGAATAAAATAAAGCAGAACATGGAGGCAAAACATAATGGTAGAAAAAAAAAAGGAATAGTAACGCACTACATGGTCTGGGTCATCAATGTTTCAATTATTCAGTATTTATTAGTAAAAGGGCCACATGTTTCAATACCAGAATGCATCTTCTTCAGGCCTACTCTGGAGAGATGTGTGGCTCCATATTGTTTATAAATCCACCTACATTGTGTTTCTGGTTTCAACACTGGTGGGTCAATACTGGAACTACCTTCAACATCTATATTTGCTGTTTTTCACATCCAACAGAGACAGCATTTTTGCCAAAAAGACTCTGCCTGTTTCTCCTATTACACACATACAGGGGCATACTTAATTACCCGGTCCATTCGCGATCCAGCGGCGTGTTCTGTGCGGTGGATTTGACTTCCGGTGATTCAGTAAGGCAGTTCCTCCGACGTCCACCAGGTGTCGCTGCTGCGCTGAAGTCCGCCGGAGTGCACGATCCATTGCCGGGTGAAGGTAAGTGCGTGTCCAGCGACACTTTTTTTTTTTTAAATGCGGCGGTTTCTCAGAATCCGTCGGGTTTTCGTACGGGCACAATCCGATCGCGTGTGCTGAAATCCCGGGGCAATACAGGGAAAATCGGCGCAAAACTGAAAAATTCGCTTAACCCGTCGCAAAAACGCGAATCGAGCCCTTAGTAAATGACCCCCATATACTGCATATGGATGCTATTTAATTCTGGGAGGATGGCAACAGTGACATTTTACTATTTACTCGAGACAGAAAATTATGAGATGGAAAATGAATAAAGAGACCAAGAAATTAGATAAAACCTATATCCTATTTAAAGTAATTTATACCATGTCACACTAACCTGACCCCAATAAGATGTCATAATGTTGATCCTTATTTTTCTTTGATGGACACTTCTACCTCTTCTCTCTCTAAAATATGTTGCGATTAGTGAAGAACTAAATAATTGATTGTCACAGCGGTTTCAGAAGGCAGAGAGAGAATTTTTTTCTTCTGATCGCAGCCATGCATGCCATATTAGAGGTTTCATAAGGTCACCAATAATTGCTGTCTTCTTCTTAATGGCCCCAGGGCTACATAAAGCATCTTAATAGGACATACTCTAAAGCTTGGAGTACTGAAGTGTGCTCGCTGATTAATGGCAGGTCCATGGGGAGCAGCAACAGGTAGAGCCTTTATACTGTCAGTATTATGCGTGCCTCTTCACACGGCCAATTAAAGTGGCAAAATAACTTATGTTGGGCCATTTGACAGCATTCAGTATTCATCTCGTTATAAAGTGTCTTATTAGACAGCAGCTATTTAACATAATGGTCAACCAGGAAACACATGTATGGGTCAGGTCCAGAGTATATCCTTCCATACTACAGTCATGGCCATAAGTTTTGAAAATGACACAAATATTATATTTTCACATGATCTGTTGCCTGGTTTTATGTGTGTTTGTCAGATGTTTTTATCACATACAGAAATACAAGTGCAATCATATTATGAGTAACAAAAGCTTTTATTGACAGTTAGAAGGAGTTAATGCAGCAAGTCAATATTTGCAGTGTTGACCCTTCTTCTTCAGGACCTCTGCAATTCTCCCTGGCAGCTCTCAATCACCTTTTGGACCAAATCCTGACTGATAGCCGTCCATTCTTGCACAATCAATGCTTGCATTTTGTCACAATTTGTTGGTTTTTGTTTGTTCACCCATCTCTTGATGATTGACCACAAGTTCTCAATGGGATTAAGATCTGGGAAGTTTCCAGGCCATGGACCCAAAATCTCTATGTTTTGTTCCCTGAGCCATTTAGTTATCACCTTTGCTTTATGGCAAGGTGCTCCATCATGCTGGAAAAGGCATTGTTGATCACCAAACTGCTCTTGGACGGTTGGGAGAAATTGCTCTTGGAGGACATTCTGGTACCATTCCTTATTCATGGATGTGTTTTTAGGCAAGACTGTGAGAGAGCCGATTCCCTTGGCTGAGAAGCCGCCCCACACATGAATGGTTGCAGGATGCTTTACAGTTGGCATGAGACAAGACTGGTGGTATCGCTCACCTTGTCTTCTCCGAACAAGCTGTATTCCAGATGTTCCAAACTATCGGAAAGGGGATTCATCAGAGAAACTAACTTTACCCCAGTCCTCAGCAGTCCACTCCCTGTACCTTTTGCAGAATATCAGTCTGTCCCTGATGTTTTTTTCTGGAGAGAAGTGGCTTCTTTGCTGCCCTCCTTGACACCAGGCCTTGCTCCAAGGGTCTCCGCAATCTCACAGTGTGTGCAGATGCACTCACACCTGCCTGCTGCCATTCCTGAGCAAGCTCTGCACTGCTGGTAGCCCGATCCCGAAGCTGAAACACTTTTAAGAGCTGGTCCTAGCGCTTGCTGGTCCTTCTTGGGCGCCCTGGAGCCATTTTGGCAACAATGGAACCTCTCTCCTTGATACTCCGATATTCTTCCCTGTTGGGCCACTTTTGTGCAGTGGAATGATGACTGCACGAATTTCTTTAGAGATAACCATGGTTAACAGAAGAGAAACAATGATGCCAAGCACCAGCCTCCTTTTAAAGTGTCCAGTGGTGTGATTCTTACTTAATCATTACAGATTGATCTCCAACCCTGTCCTAATGGAGCACTCCAGTCTTTTAAGGCAGACCTGCAATGAAGTTGAAATGTGTTTTGGGGAAAAAAGGTTAATTTTCTAGGCAAATATTGACTTTGCAATTAATTGCTGTTAAGCTGATCACTCTTTATAACATTCTGGAGTACATGCAAATTGCCATTATAAAAACTGATGCAGTAGACTTTGTAAAAATTAACATTTGTATCATTCTCAAAATTTTTGTCCATGACTGTACTCTGTTGCCCCACACAAGAGATCCCCTGAATGAATATAATCTCTACACTCCTGAAAGCTCATAAATGCTCAAAAAATAGTGACTTGAGTCAATGTTGATGAAGTGGCACTCACCAATAACCTTCTTATTCATCCAATTCTGAGAAAGATTTAGGAAAATGGCCACTGAGCTTAGAGTGTTACATAAACAACAAAGCTTTAATTTCATCTTCATGGACAAGAGTGTCCAAGCTGATTAAGGACAGAACTTCTGGAGACCTAAAATGGAGAGGCTTCAACTTTCACCTCACCTGAATGCCATTAAAAACCTATGCTATCAGCTGAATTGCAGTGTAGAACCTCAAACTCTGTACTCCAAAACCTCAATGACTTGAGGGTCAGCGTTGATGATGCCACCTCAGCAATTAGTGAATTGTGAACACCACGAGACTTCGTTGGCAGATGTAATGATGAACAAGGTCGCATGACAAGTTATTGACATGATGACATATATGTGTGGGTATACCATGCACTGCTAATGGCTTTTGTTTCAATTAATTGTTTGAGATGAAGAAATCACCAGTGCAGCTTTCACTATAATATCACCGCAGTGCAAACTTTTGACCTTTTACATAAATTTAACTCAAAAGCCAAATATCCCTATCTTTTTGTGAGTATTATACAATGACTAGATAGTGTACAAACACTGTATCATTGATATTTGCACAATTCAGCTTAAGGCATACCTGTTAAAAGGCCAGGCATCTGAAGTGTAATCCGACTAATATGATTTTTCTTAAATGAGCATCAATAATCCCTTAGGAGTTCAGAGATAAGGCTTGGAGAGGGAGCCTTCAGATCATTTGACATATGTCTCTCTTGACTGCAAGAAAAATATGCAGGTTGGGGAACAAAAACCATATGTTTGAAGGTGGGGCTGATAGATGCCATATCTGTTGTCTTTGGTTTCCTGATGTCTTCAAATTGGTGATACCTGCACCCTAAGAGAGGCCAAGTAGAGAAATTGAAGTTTCTGAGTCTTGGGTCCCACCAATATACAGCTACATTGTACCTTACCCAATCTCGGGTTCCTAAAACCTAACAAATACAAATCTATTTCCTAGCCGTTGCCATGGACTGTTATGGTCCTGACATCCCTTTTAGTATCATGCTGACTGGTTTTTACATTGAACTTAGGCCCTCTAAGCTGTGTGTGCCAGGAATACATGCTCAAACAGCAGCACGCCACAGGGACCAGAAACATTAACATGTGGTCTAGTCCAAGCCTGGCAATTACCATAACAAATTGTGGATGGCGTTGGATAGTGAATGGTGATAACTATGATTGTAGTGCTGCCTGTATTGACAATGAGGTATCTTCTGACCAGTAGATAGAAGAATACACAGTATATTACATAATAGTGTACAGAATATAAAGTTTTACTCTATAATGAGGCACAATGAGTAGGGTGAAAAACACAGGGTTTTATATTTTAAATCAAAATTTAGCAAATTATATTGTTAAAAAGAAATATCCTATATAATAAATAATTACATAAATATATCATGTAAAATCATTAATCTTAAAACTCTCTTTAAGACTAACACATCCGTGTGTGTGAGTCTAGTTTAATACTGAGCTATTGTACTGATGTCCATTATTTCCCTGAAAACACAATCTTTTGATCCCTTCTTTCTATTTGTCTGCAATTCAGCTCTGGGTCCCCGCTTTGTAAGGAATAGCTTCTAAATGGAATGAAGGAATTCAAAGTCTTTGAACAAAATGTTATCCAGACTTTAGGTTTCCTGCACCTGTTCCTCCGAGTTTGCTTAGTAAGATCTCTTCAAAGATTCCATAGAAGATAAGTTATGAGGAGCAGTGTGGGCACCATCTGCAAAAGAAGATATTCAGACGTCCACCCACTGCTATTCAAGGTCCTGCAGTTTGCCAATTTCCTATTTATATTGCAATTTATTGAAAAATCTCTGCTTAGTTCAGGTTTTAAAGCTGATTTTAAAATAGAAAATAGGATTTGGATTGCAGAGTGGATAATACAAATAAGAAAAACTTATCCAGGACTATTGTTATTCCTCCATATAATAGGACAAATAATAAATGTCATAAAATGATTAAAAACAAACATGAATCCCTTAATCTAAGTACCGGTATTTAAACCTATGTATGTAATGAAATGTGTGGTATTTGTTATGCCCCCTTTCTTATGAGAGGACCACTGGATGGGAGGACTTCTACTGTAAATATAATTATGGTATCTCTATATCGGCATTTTCTAGTCAATTGCATTCATCCCGATCTTGGGTTTTACTTTGATTCAACATGTCCCCAAAAATGTATTTTTAAAACCCTTTGCCATTTTAATAAAAGAACCTTTTGTAACATTCTTGTAAGAAATCCAAACTTGAGTGAAGTCTCCATCTCGAGACAAGAGAGTCTTTTAGATATGTTGTTATAAAACTTATAAGGATTAAGTTATCTTAGATTTTAAATCAGCTTCTCTTAGGGATGAGCTAAACAAGGTATAATTGGAAGACATAGGGGCTACTTTACTAATTGCCTGGGATCGGATTGTGTTGCATTGTGGCGGCTTTCACGCAACAGAAATTGGGGGCGTGGTTGTCAGACAACCCGGCGGATTCGGAAAAAACGCGGAATTTAAAAAAGAATTTGTGTCGCAAGATCAGCATTTACATGCACCGGGACGAAGAAAGTGAACTCAGGCGGACCTCAGCGCAGCAGCGACACCTGCTGGATATCGGGCGCAAGACCTTAGTGAATCCCGGCAGACCCGAATCAGCATCGGACAACTCGCCACGGGATCGCGACTAGCCCGGGTAATTAAATGTGCCTCATAATGTGAAAAAGGGACAAGAAAGAAATGACACTGTTTAATAGTTTTGTGCAAAGGTGTCTTTTTCTACTGTAGTCTGATTTCCTGATGAAGCTTCTGTTGTATGACTCCATTGCTGCTCTTCGATTGTATATCTTGTTTCTGATTAGGACTTTGGCTCCACTTGACCTGTTCTGTATCCACCTTCCATGACCATTGTGTATCATGGATTCTTGGATTCTCTCTGTCTGCCCTGACCTCAGACTTGTAAACATGGATTCTGTCTGACTGCTGCCAGACTGTCTCTAACAATTCTCTGTGGGATCTTTGCTTTGTACCAGAATTCTCCTACGCGTCTACCCAGCAGACAGATGCACCAGGACTACTCAAATAGTGATCCAATTTCAGCAAAATACAGATACTGTATGGGAATAAAAGGTGAATACCAACTTGGTAACTTGATTAACTCCTTTGAGATTAACCCTAAGGTAGGCACAACTAGTGGCACAGTGGGTCCACATGCCTCTGCTTGTCATACTACTCCTTTCTCCTATGATAGCAAAATTATCTATTTAATAAGATGTTTGAGATACATTTACCATATTTTTGGACTATAAGACACTTCTTACTATAGGACGCACCCCAGATTTGGGCTTCCAAAAAAAGTAGAAATATATTTTACACCAATTAAAATATCCCTGTTGGTCGCACTAAAGCACAGCACACAGACATACATTTACACACTCGGCCCTGCATCATCCATCCACATACAAACACAGCTCAGCTATACACACACAGCTCAGCTATACACACACAGCTCACCTATACACACTCATTTCACCTACACACACTCAGCTCACCTACACACACTCAGCTCACCTACACACACTCAGCTCACCTACACACACAGCTCACCTACACACACAGAGCTCACCTATACACACACAGTTCACCTATACACACACACAGTTCACCTATACACACACAGTTCACCTATACACACACTCTGCTCACCTATAAACACACTCTGCTCACCTATACACACACTCTGCTCACCTATGCACACTCTGCTCACCTATGCACACTCTGCTCAGCTATATACACACATACACATACATACATACTACCCCCATTCTCCTTCTTCTTACCCTGTCCCAGCACTGCATGGCAGTATGAGACCTGTGGTGATGTAAGAATCATGTGATCAGTCACTTGATTCTGACTAATAGTTGGGGATAGCCTCACATCCCTGTTTGATCCTATGACTTACACAATGCAAAGATAACCCATCTATGGTTTGCTTAACTAACAATTGTAATTTATTTCTACTTTTATTATTACACATGGTATATATGTAACTGGAATTACCTCCACAACTGAGAATTATCGTAATTGCTCACAATTATGTCATTGCCAAACTTAAATAAGGTTTATTGAACAGAAAATTCTTTATAAAAGGTTTCAGAAAAATAAGTTGTTCGCAGGACAATTTGTTTTTGTATTTATTACCCTCCTTTATTTGGGTCAACTTGATCAATCAGTTGATCAATGAGTCAAATATGCAAGTTATCCTATAAGCAAAAATGTTACAGGGTTGGAGGAGCTGAGTTATAGGGTAGGAGAAGTACTTTCAATAAAATAAAGGGGTTTTCTGGGTTGTATATATTGATGTTCTATGTATGGCAAATTAATCTAATTCAGTAGCCCAATTAATTCAGTAGCCCAATATAGCAACTAGATCAGTCTTTGTGTCAGCTCTGGAGCCAACAACAAAGAGCAGATTAGTTGGTGTGTCAGTCCTCTACCAATCAGACCTCTACCAATCTATGACCTGTTCCAAGGTTAGGATATGGCTTAGAAATGTCAATTATATAATTATAGTTACGTTTTTAATATTTACAAGCACCATTCCACAAATTACAAGTCAGGTTATAACCCTAGACTCACAACATGTAGAGTACAAATATTTCATTGAACAAATTGGAACAAACACTGCAGGGGTTTGTTCCAATATATATATATATATGTCTAAAAGGAGAGATACCCAAACCTACATTGGTGGTCCATGGTGGCAATGTTAAACTCCCACAGTAGTCAGCTCCAAACTTCTCCAACCTGACAGTGTACCGGCCAGCCACGCTCGGAGTGCAAAGGCAAAGGCATATACTTGCAAAGAAGAAAATGGAAGAAAACTCCAGCGCAGGCTCCTTGGTCTTTGTAAAATCAACTTTTCTTTATTCTGCATACAGCATGATCCAGATCAAGACTAAGGCTTTTTAGCCGAAACGCATAGATCAGAACCTATTGGGGCAGATTTACTTACCCGGTCCATTCGCGATCCAGCGGCGCGTTCTGTGCGGTGGATTCGGGTCTTCTGGGGATTCACTAAGGCAATTCCTCTGACATCCACCAGATGTCGCTGCTGCACCATCCTATACCTGGTGAAGGTAAGCGCGAGTCCCGCGACACTTTATTTTTAAAAATGCAGCGTTTTTTCCGAATCCGTCGGGTTATTGTTCGGCCACGCCCCCAATTTCCGTCACGTGCATGCCGGCGCCGATGCACCACAATCCAAACGCGTGCACTAAAAACCCGGGGCAATACAGGGAAAATCGGCGCAAATCGGAAATATACGGGTAACACGTCGGCAAAACGTGAATCGGGCCCTTAGTAAATGACCCCCAATGTGTTTTACCCGATGTACGTCTATGCTGTATGCTGAATAAAGAAAAGTTGATTTTATAAAGACCAAGGAGCCTGCGTGGAGTTTTATTCTGTTTTCTTCTTTGCATGGTGGCAATGTGTCCTAACATGTATGCAGAATACATACTTTAATTGTGAATACACGCAGTCCCTTGGTTTAGTACAAAATAGATGCTGTAGGTTTGTTCTTTCATGTGTATGTAAATTGGAACACATACATTTAGCAAATTTAAATAATTACTAACTTGAAACGCATCCTCCATTTCAGAGCATGATTTCATCTTACCACAGGTTCCCAGACCTGTGAAACATGCTGCACCCCATGGTCGATCCAAAAAATGGGGTCCAGCAGGTCCCAGAGGTCCGGGAGATTCCTATTATACCATATTGGTGTATCCACCATAACCCCAGATATTCAATATCTTCCTGATTGCCTCCCAGGATTTCTGCAACATATTACACATGATTGAATCCTTAAATTGTGTCTAAGTATACCCTTCTTCATAAAATAAAACGAACTGCCTCCTGCTTAAGTACATCCTCATCTTGTTTATACTGCCCCTTCTTAACAAAAATCGCTTTTCGATATATACCTTGTATAAATGCCTTAAACGTATCCCACACCTTATCACCAAATATCAACTTCTCTTTTCTTATCAACTTGTCCCCCCAGAACGCTCAACAAATGTGGGTTAAGTTTCAACCCTCTTTATAGTACCAATAGTAACCACCAGTGGTGAATGATCCGAGAGGACAATTGGTTCATACATAATCTTATGGATCCGAGGGATAAAAAGTTGATTCACAAGGCATAAATCAATTCTGGATAGTGTATTGTGGGATTTGTTCATACATGAGTACACCCTCCTAAAGCCACACTTACTCCTCCAGGCATCCAATAGTCCCACTTCTTCAGAAAATCCTACCAACTTAGACCTCGGTCTTTCTAGTCCCAAAACTTGCCCAGACACATTGAGCCTATCCATCTTCGGGTCTAATAAGGCATTCAAATCCCCTTTAAAGGAAACCTAACACTTCCAATAGGGCTTTTAAGCAGCAAATGCCGTGCACCAGCTCAGGGTGAGCTGGTGCCAGCACTTATCTTCATTATGTTCTTAAACGGTTTAAAAGCGTTTAAACGCTTTAGTAATCTTTATACACAAAGTAGCTTCACCGCACGGTGGTACGTGCCCACTGTGGGGAGAGAGGACCATAACTAGGAATTGTGTGTAAATCGGACATTCTTCAATCGGGGACTGTCTGGAAAGTCCTAAAATCTTAAAATGTAGCTTTAAAAATATACATGGATAATATCATACAGCAGGAAGACTTCGGAGACCTTGCAAAAAAAAAGTGAGTCCACAATATTTCTTATTATTCTCATTAAAGTCTATATGGCAAATGCCAGCGGTGGCAGGCTTAGCTGTTGGAGAGAGGAGAAGGTTTGGTGAGCATGAGATGATTTACTTTCCATTTGACTCATTATATATAGTTACATCACTGTAATTTACCACAGGGATTTGAAAAGACTTTCTGGTGAATATATTATTTCTTTGCTCTTTCTGCATTTCCCACTAGACACGATCCTACGGTCTCTGAGTTATTATAAGCCAGGGAAAAGCATATGAAAGTGATGGGATGAGGCATCCAAGTGACTGGCTAATTAGAAGGTAATTATAAAGGACGGTCATTAACAGAAATGAAAGGCTCCCGCTGATTATATTTCCCACAGTTTTTCTTACAAACCTGCTAATCTTCAGACGGCAGGAGTAGAGCCTGCATAGAAAGCCAGAGCGCTGTATTGTTACTCGCTTCTATGGCTTTATTGTGGAGTTTTATTATACGTGTATTTCTCTAATGGAGTATAAAAAGGAAATTATTTCTCTTTCACAACCCATTTCTGAAGCAACGTAGCTGGATACCCGTATAGAATAAATAAAGAAGATGTAAAGTTGTGTTTACATTTGCAATTACATAGAGTCCCAGTACAGACATGCATGTAAGGTGCTGGGGAAAGTTCCCTGGTGCAGACAATATTATTTAGACAGATTTCTTTTTTTTAAATGTCAGTGGTATGAAAACTCTTGACAGTTACACTTCATATAAAAGGCACAGATGCTTTATGGTTGCTATTCAGTCTATATGATACCATCAGTTTGCTGGTCACTCGTATGGAGTCATATGAAATACTTGAGTGCTTTAGAATGTAACCTAAACAAGACTACAAACAATAAAGTGACAACCATAGACCAATATATGTTGAGTCCAATTAACAAATTAACTTAATTATTTATCTTTTAGTAAATGGGAGGAGTAAATTAGTAGAAGCTTCACGATTACCTGGTCCTACCTTCAGAGCCTTTCTGGGCCAATCCGTTTTGCAACTTATATCAAACAGACTAATACCACAGCCAACACTCTTCTACATACTGGTCCCAAACACTTCCCAAACTGTCCTAAGCTGACAAGCTAATAGGAGTTAAAACAACAATAAAACTGAGTAAAATTCTAAAGTAAGGGGTTAAAATGATCTTACTTGTATAAACATCACTAGGGGATTGAGATTTGAGAATATTCTTTCATGGAAAAACCACTTTAATTATAAACTCCACTTGCAGGATTTGGAGGAATAAGAAGGATGAGTACAACTCTAAGAACATCATCCCAAACATGAAGCACGATGGTGGAATTGTCATACTATGGAAGTGGTTTTCTGCAAAGTGGACAAAACAACAGTACCGTATTGAATGGAGGATGGCTGGGGCCACGTATCTCAAGATTTTGGACAAAAGCCTCCTACTCTCAGTAAGAGCACTGAAGATGGGTCATAGTTGGGCTTTCCAGTATGAGAATGACCCGAAACACACAGCCAGGGCACATAAAGCATTTCATGGTCCTGTAGTGGTCTAACCTGCAGAAGATCTGTATGGAGGACCGGAATCCCTGCTGCAGTGTGTGCAAACTTGGTCAAGAAGTACAGGAAATGTCTGGCCTCAGTAGTTTTTTTCTGTACCATGAGGGGGCACTGTACATCTCAGTACACCCTGATGGATCATCCTTCTGTGGGGTAATGATTTATGCCTAGTACCAATGTTTCATTCTTATTACACAGTTACCTTACGATACCAATCCATAATATTTAATTTTAATAACATGTATAAACATCTCCATAGAGTTCAACCTCTAAAATACTGGAATGCTCAACAAATATGAGGTCTGAATAAAATCCTGGGCACAGATGCATCCGTAGAATGTATCATTTTTCTACCTAGAATGACCTTTATAGTAAAACAATGATATAAACGTCTAAAACTCTGGATACAGACATCTCATACCGGAGGCAGGAAGTGCTATCGTCTAGGAAGGAAGTGAGGTTCTTATTATAGATATGATTGCTCCTGGGCCACTTCCTCTGCTTTCCAGTCCGTTTTTCCAATCTCGTCAATCTGTATGACTTGATTCTTTTTCGTGAAAAGCTCCAGAACTACTCTAGATCATTGATCTATAATGAGTTTGTGGAGTCTGAGGTTTTTGGCACCTGCTTAATACAGAGATTGGTCTCTTCTGTCAGGACCACGTAATTAATTCTGCAGTCATATCACACAAGAAGCCTGGCTAAGGAGTCTCACAATTGAGTTTGCATCATTTGTCCGGTAACTGGCAATGATCCTGGAGGTTGTCAAGATTGAAAAATAGTTTTACAGCGTACTCCCCTGGAGATAAGCATTTGTTCAGCATCCGTGCAGAACTTCTACACAGCCTATTAATACCATGCCCATGGTGGTCTGTACTAATGATTAGAATATTTATAAGAAGTAGAAGTTACACAGTTCTGCAGGAAACCTGCATTAAGAAAACTGTGGAATTAAACTCTGCATGTATCTTAGTTTTTACTTTATTTTCTCTTATATGTAAAACTTTTTTGGGTGTATTTGCATTTTTGCAGAAAATTTTTGACTATTGCACCATCCCTGCAAAGATCACCTTAAAAAGTTAATGATTAATGATGAGAATCCAGATGTGAGCATTTTAAAAAATTGCTAATTTTTGTGCAAGTGTGATGCAAAGTTGTTAATTTTAGAAAAACGGAGAAAAATATTTAGAAGGGGTGCTGAAGAATTTTGTGACTTTTGTGTTACTTTTTAACAACAGACTTTCCCAGTCGTATTACCCTCTAACATAACAACTAATAGATTGTTGGCCTTTTTGGTTATGGAATGGATCATTTATGGGATCTGTAAAGCTCCTGGGTGACCTCATTACCCCTCAAGTCATATCCTTGCTATTACTTGTCTACTAGAATTTGTCATGAGTAGAGTGATGTTGCAGTGATTATGCAGCTAACAACCACTATGTATGGAGCAGGCTCAGCCTGTGAGTCCCTTTTTATACACCTTTAAGGTGTAACATATAAAGGGGGATCTGGGGATGCTGTATGTGAGGACGAAGGGGATTTTAAGGGGATTTGAGGTTCAGGCGCTGTGAAAATGACGAGGACATAGAAATATGGACGGTTTGAGAGGAAGGGGGACACTGGGTACAGACTATGTGAGATGGAGGTAGGAGGTACAAGTAGCAATATATAATGTAGTATCCCTGCAGTCAGCTCCCTACAACCCATAGAAGATTCCTGGACTCAGATTTTGCCCCCCTGTTTCATGGGAAATGTGCAATAAATCTCCCTCTATGTTATTAGACTCTTACTTTGTTACTCTGAAAGCAAAATTTCAGAGTAACATACAGGCAGTCCCCGGGTTACATACAAGATAGGGTCTGTAGGTTTGTACTTAAGTTGAATTTGTATGTAAGTCGGAACTGTATATTTTATTATTGCAACCCCAGACAAAAATTTTTTGGCCTCTGTGACAATTGGATTTTAAAAATGTTGGGTTGTCATAAGAATCATGATTAACAATAAAGCTTCATTACAGACACGTCTGATAACTATTATAGCTGTTTATTGTAGCCTAATGCTAAAGTACAGTAAATTACCAACATCCAGTGGTCCGTTTGTAACTAGGGGTCGTATGTAAGTCGAGTGTTCTTAAGTAGGGGACCGCCTGTATAGTTAAAATGAGGGAATCTGTCAATGCAGATAATATTACTCTAGTCTTCCAGACCAGGTCACTGTATATAATATAATGGATGGCAGCGGGGGGCGCACTTTGAGAATAGCATATACACTTGGGTATAAGCAGAGTATTGCTGAAAATTCCCCACTCGGCTTGTACTCCGGTATATAAAAAATAAAGTACGCCCCCGCAGCACCTCTTCTTTATTCATGTGCACCAGGTCCAGGTTAGCGACTGGTAAGTGCCCACGGCACACGGACTCACTCCGCTTGCTGACAATATAGTTTATGCATTGGCCGTATACACTGACCTGTCGCTTACCTGGAGATGGCGGCAGCGCACAGAGGAGGGGGCCTGCCCAGGGCGTTGTAAAGGTGAGTACTCAGGCTAGTTGGCTAGTTGGCTGGCTATATACTACAGGGGGCTAGCAGGCTGTGTATTACAAGGGGCTGGCTATAAACTACATGGGGCTGGATATAGACTACAGGGTGCTGGCTATATACTGCAGGAGGTTGGCTAGCTATATACTACAGGGGGCTGTCTATAAACTACAGGAGGTTGGATGGCTAAATACTAAAGGGGTCTGCCTGGCTATATACTACTGAGGGCTGGCTATATACTACTGAGGGCTTGCTGGTTATATACTACAGGGGGTTTACTGGCTATATACTACAGGGGGCTGGCTGGCTATATACTACAGGGGGTTTGCTGGCTATATACTACTAGGGGCTGGCTATATACTACAGGGGTTGTATACTTCCGACTATTGTTCTGTGAGGAAGGAGGGACTCTGTTCATGTTATATTACTATGATGCTTGGAGTCCATTCCTGGAACAGTGTTTGGTCTATGAAATACAGTTGTAAGACCTGCTGGATGGAGGCATTATGAAAAGAAACCCACTCCCGTAGCTACCGTATGGTTAAACAGAGTATGTACAGCATATGCTAATTCACGATATTCGATCTATGTCACAGAGTTATTATGATATAATCTTAGGGTTATGCATGGTATTGCAGCTGATCGGCCATCTGTCTGATGAAAGTAGGAGTTAATGTCTACACTGTTTACAAAAATGCAAACATCAGATCTGAAGCGAGGTCAGACCATTGATGGTACTCCAGACTACCTGTTGTAATAGCTTTCTGCTAAGTGTAGATAAGGGAGTTTTTGCAAGGCCATGGGGGAGAGTATAGTGATGGAATGACAGCTCTTCTTAGTGAGCTGGATCATTAGGCTACGCTCATAGAAGAGCCGGACTCTTCTGGCTACTGAACTGGCTCACTATAAACTTATAATAGGGAGCCGCAGGACAGTCAGGAAGTCCTGAACCACTCCACTGTGACCCGATATTATTGGGTTAAAGGGGGTGTGGGTGAGCCGTTTCGGGCACAGGGTGTAGTGAGCCATCGGCTACCTATGACTAGGGGCGAGCTTTGTTCAGTCTTCAACCAGTTTCATCCAAAGGTTTGCAGAGCTGCAGCTACTGTCGCCTCCAGCAGACCAGCAGCTCTGTGTACTCACCTCTCAGAGGCTGTAGTAGATTGATGACCAAGAAGCCGAAGCTATTCCCCATCACAAGCTTACAGGACCCGGCTGGGAGTTACAACTAGACTGCCAAACCAACCCTTAAGTACCTCATGGACCTGGGCAGGAAAAGACTACTGGCTCAGCTTGTTACCCGTTGCTGTGATGATGAAAGTTTGTGAAATAAGAAGTCTGTAGTTCATCGCTTATAAAATCCTGTCTCCATGGTGATGATCCCTGGCTGCCGCTGAACATCACAGGCCCACCACAGGCCTCCTCTTTACCCATCTTACTGAGAATCCCTTCTACTAAACACACCGGAGGGCCCCAGGGGAATCCTCTTACTTGTGGCATCATCCCTTCTTGCATCCCTCGCTGGCCCTCATTGTGTGGGGCATCAGCTGTTAGCAAGCGATCACAAGCCAAACTCCCCACCAGGGAATCATCTGCCCCCAACCTAAGATCAAGCCCTGGTTGTGGGCATTGTACAGCCACCACACTTCCAGTGTCAGGGACTGGCATGGTCATGGTGTATATTGTAGCACACTATATTGAGAACGCGAACGATTCTGGAACACAGCTCGGATGCCTTAGTAGCGGCCATGCACCGTTACTTCTCTAGCGTCTCATATTGAGGAGACTAGTTGTATTATCCGGAATTCAAGTGAATGCAGATGAGCTACAGACAGACTACAAACATGGCCATACACAAAGAATGGGAGCTGTGTCTCCTGAATGTCATTTTTGTAGAGATAAAAGCTGATAATGAATGCCGGAATTGGGACCCCCATATTTCATGAGCTTTTTTAATGTCATTGATATAATTTAGCTTCAAAACCCAATGCATAAAAGTGCATTCACAATTAGGGTACGGCACTTGGATAATAAAGGAGGTGTATCCAACATTCAAGAACCTGGGGAGACATTACTACCGTCCATTGCATCCCTAGGTGCGTTTATGCAAAGAGGATTTGGGGGCTGCCAACTCACTAAGATCGGCGTCCAATTTCCTGCAATGTATCGCTTGCCCTCTACCAGGGTCCTCCGGAGTTCACCATCTTCGTTTCCCCGGTGCAATTAAGTGCATGGTTTGTGACCAACATTTTGAATGTTAAATCCCCGCGCTAGTCGCGAATCAGTCGCGTTGTCCGACGAGGCAACGCCCCCCCAATTTGTTGGCATAAAAAGTCCGAGCTTTTATTGCCACCCAAAATCTGATGCGTGCGCCAAAAAACCCCAGTTTAATGCGCACCAAACGTAAAAAGACCTCTTTGAAAACTGCGGTCAGCGACCTATTAAATTGTCCCCACTGAAGTCAAAGACACCCTCGTCATTTTCATGAAATAGCCCAATTAATTTGCCCTGCTGTGCTAGTGGAGGTATCAAAACATGAATATGTGGGCGGAGGTGATAGGACTCTTTCTTGTCCCTCCTAGAGAGTCCTGTTCTATTTACTGCTCTGCATTTTTACTGTCCGAAACCCAATCAGTATAGCTGCTGTTCTCCTGTATCATAACCTGTACTGGATAAGTTCAAAGAGACGTGACCTAACGTTTTATGTTAATATTTTCATCAGTTCCCATTTACCTACTAATCAACCTCACCCCCTCGTCACACCTTATTTAATTCTTGAATGATGAAATATTGAGCTGCTGTTAACCATATTCCTCTTTCGGCTCCAGGCATTCCAGCACAATATCCAAATGAAACAAAGAAACTAAAATAAATATTTTTTAGTTCATAAATTTAGTCCACCATTCATTTCATGACTCAAGCTTCTGCCTGATCTGCTGGCACATCACCGGTAAAGTTTCTATAATATCGAACATCAATTAGAATCAATACTAATAGGTGGTAGGCATGCATAATTATACATGTCCCACTGTATTTCATGTGTAGTTGTGCCAAGATTTTGTAGATTACCCAAACGGTGTAATAAAACTGATGACCTTTGGCACACCATCTGGCAAGACAGATGCCCCATTGCACAACATGTTCTAATGTGTGTGTCAGAGCTCTATGATATTGACCAATTATCGCTAGTAGTATCGTTGCGTCATCATGTAGAACGTAGAACCTCTCCGCATCCATACACAGGAATAGCTGCAGGAATGTTGAAATCCTCTGCTCTCTACTAGAGCCCATGTGGTGTATATGTTACTTTACCCAGGGACTACGGATTCCTTTACATCTCCTGGGTAATGCCACCGGACAGGTTCTTAGCTAAACAGCACCTGACAGCGTCTGCACAGTGACCTTTTTGTGTGAATGGATAAAGAAGCACCTGATAAGGGCACTTACCAGGTGTGCTTGCGGAGATACTCTGTCTAGGTGTGCAGTAGGGAGCAGTTGCCATAAGTGTCAGGTCGTAAAATCATGTAAGATCAAACATATCAAAGTGCAGGTTGGTAAACTTTTACACCAGAAGCTTCAGTTCTCCAGACGAGATAGTATCTTCAGCAGGAGCCGAATCTGCACAGGTCCCTTCTTCTTCTTCCTAAGATCTCATTCATGGGTCTCTTATAAGGGACAAGTTTAATTCATTACTGGCCCCTTTCCACCCAGGCAGCTGTGTATGTAGTGCCAGGAGAACCTGCAATACACCTTGTAAAGGATGAGAAGTTTTCGCAGTGGCGTCAACTTTAACGCATGTGAGGACAAGAAGTGCAATATCTCTTGTGTGGACTTTGGGCATGTTTCTGCAACACGCAAGCTAACAGTGAATTATCGCTAGCATTCGACTTGTGCCCCAATAAAAGGAAAAGCAAAAGTTTGATTTTCAGAATCTACACACCTCTGGACTCAGATACAGGGAGATCAGGATCTGCAGGTCTTAAGACCTGTCTGTCACCGAAGGAAAACATTCATTTAACTGTGACTTCACACAGCAAACAGCTGGCATACACATGTACAGATGTACAACATCGTGGATACCAGTGAAGTGTGTTGGCAGAACTGTGTTTGCTGTCGTCCCGCGAGCATGCTGCTGTCAGCGGGAGGAAAACAACAAGTGTCTCAAGATGTTACTTGGACCTCCAAAACCGTAAAGGGATTTAAAGGGCGTGCTCCGCATTGTGTATGATTTATTGAATTAAACAATCAGTTTGTCATCAGCTGTTGATTGCTGTATATTATTTACTGTTTGAGTTTAAAAGTACATGTAATATATCATGCATAAACACATTAAAAATCAGAACCTGAAATATTAAAGAGACATGGCTTTAAGCAGTACTTAAAATTATATAATAGAAGTGGTTACACAGACTAACCAAGTGGCCCATACTTCTGCATTACCTGCCAACTGTTCCAAATTTAGGAATTATTTCATCTCTGTGTGCATGGGGCTATGAATGCACAGAATGTATTACAGTATAATAAGGGTGCTATAAGGGCACCGGAGATATAAGGGCCGCACCATCATGAATGCCTGCTAAAAACTTCTAGCGTTCATATTTTAAATGCGCAACGTATTGTAAGGATCGCACCTGATTACAAGGATGTATACCAGCAGGTGGGCAGACGCTTTGCATATTTCAGCAGCTGTTATCTCTAAGTCGGTTCATATATAGTGGTGCACTGGGACTATGATGTGCACCTATGATTTCTAGAAAATCAAAGATTTTTTTTGTGCGCCTATATTAGTCCGAAACAATACGGTAAATTGTGTATATAAATTAGCAGCAAGGCGGCCATTTTAAACGGCCCACATTAGTCCTTAAAAGCCAGAACTGCCCTAGGAGTTTTGTGTAGGTCCCCACAGAAGATTATAGTATCCCTGTTACCACAGTGGTCCCTACACTGGAAAGGAGGAGGGTTTTTTCTGTGACCTTGGACCCCTTCTCATCCTGGGGCGCCCTTGAACACAGTCACATGAACCCCCTTTGCGATGGTTGCCTCTGCCTGGAGTCTACCAGTAATCAGGGTGCCAATATTCCCATAACTTTTTTTTATCCCCAACTTTTATCCCACACGGTCTTCTGAGATGGCAAACCGAGGACGTAACTAGGAGATGCAGGGCCCTAAGCAAAGCTTCTAAATGGGCCCACCCCATTTTCCCCTTCACATAAATATACATATTTATTATCACGACATTTCGTTACAAGTACACGCAAATAGCATAACAACCCATCATTCTTACATACACGCATATACACACATACTACAGTAGCCCTGTACACCAATGCATCATATACACACTAAGGCTCATCATAATCGTATCATAAACATTATATATTACGACACAATACAAATACAGAATAGCCATGTATACAGACATGTCACTCCATATACACACCAATACCCAAGATTCCAGGGCCCCCTGACACTGTATTGCCCCAATAGCAGCTGCAATGGCTCTACACTCTGTAGATCTACCCCCAGATGGAAAATAGCCTTCCTCTCATCCAATAAATCTGATAATGCTCGGGTCTGTCACAAAGGAAAGGGAAGTCTGGGGCACATGTCCTTTTGGTCATCATTGATAAGTTTTAAAATACTAATTCACAGATAAGATATCATGTTTGGTCTTGTGCTTCAAGGGACTAGCTTGCACTGAGAGGAGGAGGGGGGAGCCCTACGCCCTCCATAGACAAGCGGTGTGACCGCACCCGCAACACGGGGAAAGAATGGAGTATGCTTCAGGCCGCCATGTTGCCGTCTACGGGACGTATATGCAGCCGCATATCACAATCCCCACAGATGGCTCTGAATACGACCCACCGTAACGGTCCGCACGTGTCCGAAAGACCGAAAGATGGGCGTCCGTCGGTGGCGACTGTCCAAATGCGGCTCACCTCTTTTTTGCTTGTCACCCTGGGACTACTCACTCCCCCTGAATGCGGGGGAGTATGGAACAACGGCAGGCATTGGTGATTGGCTGCTGCAAGTATAGGGCAGTGGTGGCGAACCTATGGCACGGTGCCAGAGGTGGACTCAGAGCTCTCTTTTTTGTGGCACTACAGGCCATCACAAGATGGACAAAGTTCAGCAAATAGGACCAAATCCACCGAATCTTTCTGCAGTCCAGGCAACTTATGTGATCGGCGTCTTCTCAGCAAACTATTTTAAAAGCGACACATCAATGGATTTTGGAACTGCAGGTCAAATAGTAGAAGGATTTTGACAGAACTGCATTATCTTATGAGGTCATCATGCGGACCCAATATTCTTACCTCTACAGAGAGACCCCTCTTTCTTCAACTGTATGGTGGCATTAGGTAGCCCAACAATTGAAAGATGTGGAAGAAACACAAGTAATAAGTACTGCTTGAATGCCATGTTGTACGTAACACTCACGGTAAATAAGTGGATTGTGGTGTGGTTGGGCACTCCTTTGATGGACATTACATATCGGTGTGCCTTACGTCCTGCCTGAGGTCAGGCTTCCTAATACTCGCTGAGTGCTATATGTCACTCGCAGGAGGGAAAGATGTAGCTTTTTTACGTGTATATCATATACTGAGTAGAACAGAGGCAACAACTATGCCTCCATCTGCCAGAATATGGCAATTTGTGTAACGCTCAGCATAGACGTTGGAAAGTTGTGAACGACCAGCTTTAAAGCATTTTTGGACATAATATGGATAAGTAATAGTAGCAGGTGAATAATTACGTAAACTTTGTAATACACTGTTAAACAATACGCGTGGGTCCTTTATTTCATCTGCCTTTTTTCCTTATTTAGCGCAATTTGTACTAACTCGGCTTTCTGTCTGTATACACTAACGACTGGAACAGACAGTCCTTGGATGGTCTCACATCCACTAGAGATGATTATCAGTTATAAATTATTGCATTGGTAGCAGAAAGGTTAATCATTAGCCTTCCTTATTTGGTCTGAGCCACAGAGTAGTATGTTTACTTAATGAAGTACAGTATAGAACAAAGTTTACTTTTATCCCGGATGAGGGCTGTCTATTACATTTATGACAAAAAAAAAATCTTCAGAGTTGTTTACTGTTCAACTACATGAAGTTTTGGTATCATTGAGAAACCTTTTACAGTAATAGCTTTGCATAGGTTTTGCTCACTGTTATACTCCTGGCCCCTTTGCGTTAATGCAGGTATGAGAGCTTCACACCTCACTACTAACTTCTATGTAATGACCTTGATGCCCATTTCTAGTTTGAAACATCTATCTACCAATGTTAGCAAGAGAAAGGGAAGGAAAATTTCCCACCATTGTCGCTTTTCTAGTAATATTATGCCCATGCTTTTATTGCAAGTGGCTAAATGGCAAAAAGTATTGCACCCACAATTTGGTTTCAAAACAGCAGCTTCAAGCTAGGTCTTCCAATGGCCGCACATTATTTAAGTAACTTATAAATATTATTAAAGTATTTATAAAGTTCATTGCACAGAAAAGAAGTGATACAACTGCTTATACATGTATTTAAAAAGGGTCATACCCGTGGTTGTGTTGGCTGGCACTAAGCCGAAACACCAAAGTTAGCAGATAAAGTGGCGTTCGTGTACACGATCGGGGCACCACCTACCTATTATAGGGACTCAACAGGATTTTGTCCATTCTCCTTGTTATAAGGTGGCACCAAAAAATGCTCCACACTTCCAAGCACGCCGGAGTGTGCAAATTATGAGACCGTGGCTGTAGTATTCCAGTTATCTGCCGCACTCTGCAAACTCCACAGGCAAACTGCATATAGTACAGAATGCACTATGTATGATAAATATGTTCTCAATGCTTCCTGCTTTAGGCCTCCTGGAGACAGGGGTCTTGGCTTACTGGGTCTTACTCATTTGATGTTAAAGGGAACCGTCATCAGCAAGTAGGCTAATAAACCCACTGCCAGAATGATGTCAAGCAGTGTAACACCTTCTGTTTGTTTTTTCTTTCTCATGATTCCAGTGGTGGTGGCAACGATCCTGGAAATCACTTTGAGTTAGATTTAATGGTCCCTGTCAATGAGCGGTGGAGAGTTCTTAACCTGAAGTCAAGGTGGTGAACTCTGGAACACCGTCCTCTGTGATCGACATCATTGCATCGGAACTTCTGGAGATTGGTTAGGAGATGTCTATGGATCACTGGGCATCAGTAACACTAAAGGGGTTTTCTAGGAAGAGAGAGCTTGACTTCAGTGTTAAAGGTCGTGGCGGGGTGCCACCTCTCTGACTTATGCAATCCAAATTTCTCTGCATTCAAAGTTAATTTTCTGGATGATGCCATTCCACTGGGTCAGAGAAGAAAGATGAATTGAGATGTTCATCTGCTTGGCAAAATCTGGCACGGTTATATAGGTCAAATTACGGCTGCACGGGTTCCCTTTGAAGAACAAGGATATCAGGCTAATGGTTCATGGACAGGTTCGTGAAGGGAAAAACAACTCCAAGCCGCGTGTCGCTGCCTGGAAGACCAAAGATGCCCATGTTAAGGACGCTGTATACAAATATATTTCAAATCCTGTATTTTGTGATATAAAACTTTGCCCACAACATGACAACTACTAAAAATGATGCAATTTCTATAGCAACCAGGGCATCATAAAAAGAAAGAACTCCTTTTTCCAATAAAATGTCTTAGGTTGTTATCTCTGTGTTGTCGCGGACGCAAAGGATCGGATGGGTTATTCACATCTCAGAACAACACACTAAGTGACAACCTTCTTTATTTACAGCCCACCTCCAACAAATCCTGGGGAGTCTTGTTAATCAACACATATTGGAAGTACAGAATGTCCGGAAAACGTTTTGTAAAAGTAATATGGTAACTTTTTCTCTAACCTGAGGCAATGCGATGCATAATCCGGTGATTTTTATTGACAATTCAAGCTTCAGAATACAAAGAAACTTTACTGAGCCAGGAATCTATTCATTCCACAGCATTAGAGGAGCCATTATTATACATCAACCCCCTCCCCTTAACCCCTGCGCTGTTGATCCCATGCAAAAAAAATCTATAGCAGAGGCTCTCATCCTACTATATTCCTTCATAGTAGTGCTGTACAAGGAGGTGGCAGGGCTCCACCTGGGCACAAAGTGACGTTATACAGTCTTATCTCCTCAAGCTTTTCCCAGCCATGACTACATCCTCACAGCTATGGTCATGTATGGCAGTATATCTTGTGCATTATATTACTGTGTAGATCGAACTATTCGTGCCCTTCTCATGGGATCATGCCTCACATTTACACTAAATAAATCCACCATCAAATCCATGGGTCATGTAAACCAGGATAAACCAGGGGACATTATGGAAGTCCCGGCCACCGCTGTACTGTGTTATCTATCATATTGGTTATTCACGTATTAACGTCTCCTCCATATGAAAGTTCCATTAACAATCATTGTACCTCAGCATAAATCCTCCAATAGCCAATAATGCAACTAAATGATGCTCTGTTAGTTCTGCCTTAATAGCAATAATGCACACCCTGTGCTTGCTCCATGTGTAATAGTGCCCTGCCATCCATACCATAGCGACCCATACAATGATGAGCAACTCAATGTGCTCTATGGTAGTGTCCCCAATAGTAATAATAAACACTATATAAAAAAGGCCTTTATAGTGCCCTCCATTAGTCAAGTGTCCTATGGCAATAATGCAACCTAAATGGCTCCGTTTAATGTGTAGTCAGTAGTAAGTAATCTTCCTGCTACAATCTCCACATATAAAATGCCTATAGTGGGCCATCCATAGTCATAGTTTACCCATAACAATGATATACATTCACTTTGCCCTATGGTAGTGTTCCCAATAGTAATAATACACCTATATAAAAATACCTTTATGCGCCATCATAGGAATAAATTATTACTGTACCTTCCATGTTCCAATGTCATAGTGCCACCACTATTCATAGGTGCCGCCGTCATAGTTAGTGCCGCCATAGTCATTGGGCCGCCATAGTTATGACATCCCGCAGCATGCCCGTGTTAGAGCAGTAGTAGTACATATTTACCAGCAGCCAGAGATAAGGGCGTAAAGCATAGAACCAAAGAACATATAATTAGTAAAAAAAGAGGTTACAAACATGTATTCTGGGAATCAAGTTCTACATAAAACAGAACATGTCAGAGAGGGTAGCAGCATCCTCTTGTATGGAAGCTTTATAATGGTGTAGTGTGAGGTTTGTGTACCACGGGGGGGGTGGGTGAGTAAAGGGTGGGTTAGTGGTGTACTTAATTTCATTTTTGCTACTCGCACCACAACTTTTTATGCCCCTCTTCTATCTTGTGAAAGTGAGGGGAGGTTATGGTTGTTTGCATAACTCTCACCCATGGACTTTGGATATGGACAAAAGGATCTATGGTATCTTGTGACCATCCATGATAGATACATATCATAACGTTAGGAAGCAGTTTGTGCTCTGTTTTTTTGTCAGGCTATCCCTTCTAAAAATGTGAGTGCATATTGATACATAGTGGGCGTAGATCCAGTGTGACCTCTTTCTATAGAACCAAAAAAAAAAAAACGGGAAAAAAAAGGATTGAGGTCAATTACAGCTGTCACCGTGCCATGGCACCAATGTGCACCTCACCAATTATAGGATCCCTCTATATATGGTTGTATTAATGTGTCCGCCCAGGGACAGTTCATGGTGTAGCTCACGTGGTCCGCTGCATGGCTTCACACTCGTTTACCTACCGAGGAACCTTTTGCAGCCATCGATAATGTTTGTTTCTGACTCAGTGTTGACTGAATTTAGCTTATGGGTGCTGTGATGATGTTTGAAGCGTAGCGTTGTGTTCAGCTTGTATGTCTGGAGGAGGTTCGCTCCAATTAAACGTGTGGACCTCAGTTTGCAAGTCGTTAGAAGCGATAAAAAAATAACACATACAAGAATTTGCGTGGGATAGTTAGTACTTGGATCTGCAAACAGCTATGGATTTTTAAATACTGCCTCTGGAAAAAAAAATCGATCATTTACAAGAAAACTGCTAATAGCTCTCCTATGATATCCCTGGGGCAGAATATGTGGTGTAAAGACCGGGGTGTGAGTAAGGAACACTTTTAGTGTACAGTTTAGTTTTTCTGAAGTGTCCTAAACTGTTTTTATATATTTTTTTTTTATTCAGTTTTCAAGGACTTTGGGGCTTTTTACCTCAATTTTTACCTATCTCCTAGACAACCATTCAATATTCATGTGATGTACGGAGAGCTGGAAACACGAAAATGACCACCTCACTGTTAAGTCCAATGAACCCCCCTTTATTTGTTGGCATACAATCATAGAGAATTTTTTAGAACTTTGTTCACCACCTACTGTAGAACCATAATTCATTTATATACAGTCTACTCCATCTATATTGTAGTGCCCTAATGGAATTACAGGACAGTCTTGACTTACAGACAGACTGCTCTGCCCACTGTGACCTCTGGTGACAGCTCTCGGTGCTGTCCTTAGTTCCATGGACTACATGATCAGCTTGTACCATGTCCTGTTATGAAGGCTTTATTTACATGTATAATCCTTTTTCCAAGACTGCAAAAATCTGAAAAATCACGAAAAACATTTGTGCCTAGTCAGTTTACAATATAAAATATGGCAATTTCTGCGTTAATATCAACTTAACTTAAGAACAACCTAAATAACCTAATTTGTAGTTAACCCGGGACTTCCGTGTATATACTGTCTTGTCGTGTAACAAAAAGGGCGAAGTATCACTAATATAATGCAAAGTGTACATCCCCTTTCATTATATTATTACCGAGCAACCTCTTTGTTATTCATTATAGTCATAAGGGCAACCACCACAGATTTATATACATTTGTGTGAAATGTGCGGTGGCCCGTTCAAAATGGATACTGTCCTCTTCTGTAAGAAAAAGCAACTGTAGGCAACTGAGTATAGGCCAACACGACGAGTATGAAGCCCTAATTGGCACTTTGGCACCTATTTTAACCACAAAAATGGTGAAAACCTAGTTGACTCGAAAGCCCTATGGGGAAAAGGCAGTTGGCACAGCCTACCCCAATATAAGCCATGCAAACACCCAGTAGTATACAGGTGCCAGTGATCGCCCCCATGGTAATAAGCCAAGGCCTGTCTGTCAGTGGTATATAAGGCCAAAACACATCCTCCTGTAGTATAATGCAAGCCCCTATAGTATTGTCAGCGAACCACCTGTATTATAAGCAAGCTAGGCCACGTAGTAAGTTATATAGCCACAAGCCCCTTAAGTATATAGCGCTGTCAGCCCCTGTAGTATATAGCCTACCAGTCCCTGTAGTTGGAAAAAGCTGCCAGCTCCTGTTAGTATGGACATTCGGTCCCTGTAGTATGGAGCCTGCAGCACCCTCTATATATAGCTGCCAAAACCCCTTAAGTTAATAGCTGCTAGCCCCTGTAGTATATAGCCAGCCAGCCCCCCAGTAGTATATAGCCGCAATCCCCAGGTAATATGGCCACCCCATGTAGTATATAGCCACCAGCCCCCTTTGTAGTGTTATAGCCAGCCACTCCGCCATGTAGTATATGCCAGCATCTTGTTAGTTATTAGTATAGGCTATCTGCCCCCTGTCGTATATAGCTCCGCCCTTGTAGTATATTGTCAGCCAACTGCGTGTATATAGCCGCCCCCTATAAGTATATAGCCAGTCAACCCCCTTGTAGATATGTGACCCCAAGTAGATAATAACCAGCCCAACCCCCTGTAATATACAGCAAGCCGCACCTGTAGCTACTAGCGGCCAGCACATGTATACCATAGCCAGCACCCTGTAGTTCTAGCTGCTAGCCCCTCTGTAGTATCTAGCCAGCCCCCTGTAGTATATGACAAGCCAGCCGCCATGTAGTAATAGCCAGCTTCCGTGTAGTATATAACCGCAGCACAGCCAGCCCCTGTAGTATATAGGCCAGGCCACTCCCCATGTATATAGAGCACCACCTTGAGAAATAGCATATAGCCCTGTCAGCCATTTAGCCACCCCCTATAGTATATACCCAGCCCCTCGTAGTATATTGCCAGCTAACCCCCTGTGTATATAGGCCAGCCCTCTAGTATATAGTCAGCCAACCACCTTTAGTATATAGCCAGTTAGCCCCTTGTAGTATATAGCCACTCAGCCCCTTGTAGTATATAGCCACCCCCCCTGTGGTATATAACCAGCCCCTTGTAGTATATAGCCAGCCAACCCCCTGTAGTATATAGCCAGCCCATAGTAGTATATAGCAGCAAACCCCCTGTAGTATATAGCCAGCCAGCCCCCTGTAGTATATAGCCAGTCAACCCCCTGTAGTATATAACCAGCAAGCCCCCAGTAGTATATAGCCAGCCATCCCCATGTAGTATATAGCCAGCCCCATGTAGTATATAGCCAGCCAGTCCCCTGTAGTATATAGCCAGCCACCCCCATGTAGTATATAGCCAGCATCTCGTAGTATATAGCTTTCTAACCCCCTGTCGTATATAGCCAGCCCCTTGTAGTATATTGCCAGCCACCCCGTAGTATATAGCAGCCCCCTTATGTAATAGCCAGTAAACCCCCTGTAGTATATTAAGGCTGCCCCCAGGTGTATATAGCACCAACCCCCTGTAATATACAGGGCCAGCCAGCACCCTGTCGTATATACCAGCCACATGTAGTTACCATAGCCAGCACATGGCTATAGTATAGCTAGCTAGCCCCCTGTAGTAATCTAGGCAGCCCCTGTATATAGACAGCCAGTCCCACATGTAGTGTATAAGCACAGCTCCCTGTTTATATAGCCATGACAGCCCCCTGTAGTATATAGCCCGCCATCCCCATGTAGTATATAGGCCAGCACACTGTAGTATATCAGCCCAGCTCACTTCGAACCACCTGTGTAAGTGAGCCACACCCCTGTAGTATATGCCGAGCCACCCCTGTATGTAGTATATGCAGCTAAGCCCCTTTAGTAGTATCAGCTATAGTATTAGCAGCCACCATTTAGTATAATACCAGTTAGCCCCTTGTAAGTATATAGCCACTTCCAGACCCTTTGTAGTATATAGCCACCCCTGTGGTTATTAACCAGCCCCTTGTAGTATATAGCCAGCCACCCCCTGTAGTATATAGCAGCCCCTGTAGGATATAGCCAGCAAACCCCCCTGTAGTATATAGCCAGCAGCCCCCGCTAGTATATAGTCAGTCTACCCCCTGTAGATATAACCAAGCCCGTAGTATAAGCCAGCAATCTCCATGTAGAGTATAAGCCAGCCCCAGGTTTATGCATTAGCCAGCCAGCCCCATGTAGTATTAGCCAGCCACCCCCCATGTAGTATATAGCCAGCATCTTTTATGTATATAGCTCTAGCCCCCTGTCGGGATATAGCCAGCCCTTGTGTATATTGCCAGCCAACCCCCTGTAGTATATAGCCAGCCCCTGTAGTATATAGCCAGCCACCCCCATGTAGTATATAGCCAGCACCTTGTAGTATATAGCCATCTAGCACCCTGTAGTATATAGCCTACCCCCTATAGTATATAGCCAGCCCGTGTAGTAATGCGCAAGCTACACCTTGTTAGTAATACAGCCCCTATGTAGTTATAGTCAGCCAACCACCTTTAGTAATATAGAAGTTAGCCCCTTGTAGTATATAGCCACTCAGCCCCTTGTAGTATATAGCCAGCCCTGTGGTTATATAACAAGCCCCAGTCAGTATATAGCAGCCAAACAAGGGGCTGGCTATATACGACAGGGGGCTAGATAGCTATATACTAAAAGATGCTGGCTATATACTACATGGGGGTGGCTGGCTATACACTACAGGGGGCTGGCTGGCTATATACTACAGGGGGCTGGCTGGCTATATGCTACATGGGGCTGGCTATATACTACAAGGGGCTGGCTATATACGACAGGGGGCTAGATAGCTATATACTAAAAGATGCTGGCTATATACTACATGGGGGTGGCTGGCTATATACTACAGTATACTTCCGACTATTGTTCTGTGAGGAAGGAGGGACTCTGTTCATGTTATATTACTATGATGCTTGGAGTCCATTCCTGGAACAGTGTTTGGTCTATGAAATACAGTTGTAAGACCTGCTGGATGGAGGCATTATGAAAAGAAACCCACTCCCGTAGCTACCGTATGGTTAAACAGAGTATGTACAGCATATGCTAATTCACGATATTCGATCTATGTCACAGAGTTATTATGATATAATCTTAGGGTTATGCATGGTATTGCAGCTGATCGGCCATCTGTCTGATGAAAGTAGGAGTTAATGTCTACACTGTTTACAAAAATGCAAACATCAGATCTGAAGCGAGGTCAGACCATTGATGGTACTCCAGACTACCTGTTGTAATAGCTTTCTGCTAAGTGTAGATAAGGGAGTTTTTGCAAGGCCATGGGGGAGAGTATAGTGATGGAATGACAGCTCTTCTTAGTGAGCTGGATCATTAGGCTACGCTCATAGAAGAGCCGGACTCTTCTGGCTACTGAACTGGCTCACTATAAACTTATAATAGGGAGCCGCAGGACAGTCAGGAAGTCCTGAACCACTCCACTGTGACCCGATATTATTGGGTTAAAGGGGGTGTGGGTGAGCCGTTTCGGGCACAGGGTGTAGTGAGCCATCGGCTACCTATGACTAGGGGCGAGCTTTGTTCAGTCTTCAACCAGTTTCATCCAAAGGTTTGCAGAGCTGCAGCTACTGTCGCCTCCAGCAGACCAGCAGCTCTGTGTACTCACCTCTCAGAGGCTGTAGTAGATTGATGACCAAGAAGCCGAAGCTATTCCCCATCACAAGCTTACAGGACCCGGCTGGGAGTTACAACTAGACTGCCAAACCAACCCTTAAGTACCTCATGGACCTGGGCAGGAAAAGACTACTGGCTCAGCTTGTTACCCGTTGCTGTGATGATGAAAGTTTGTGAAATAAGAAGTCTGTAGTTCATCGCTTATAAAATCCTGTCTCCATGGTGATGATCCCTGGCTGCCGCTGAACATCACAGGCCCACCACAGGCCTCCTCTTTACCCATCTTACTGAGAATCCCTTCTACTAAACACACCGGAGGGCCCCAGGGGAATCCTCATTACTTGTGCAATCACCTCTGTCTTGCATCCCTCGCTGGCCCTGCATTGTTGGGAGCAGCTTAGCAGCGATCATCAAGCCAACTCCCCACCGGGAATCCAGTCTGCCCCCACACCTAAACAAGCCCTGGTTTGGAGGCATTGTACAGCCACCACTACTCCATGTCAAGGACTGCATGGTCATGGTAGTTTTTAGCCCTATATTGAGAACTCGATCATCTGGAACACCAGTCGGATTCGCCTTAGTAGCGGCCATGCACACGTTACTTCTCTAAGCTCTCATAATTGAGGATAGGTTGGTACGTTATCCGAGATTCAAGTGAATGCAGATGAGCGTAACAGACTACAACATGCCGATACACAAAGAATGGAGAGCTGTCGGCTCCCTGAATGTCCTTTTTGTACGAGAAGAACAGCTGATAATGAATGGCCGATTGGGACCCCCAATATCTTCATAGCTTTTTCTAATGTCATTGATATATTTAGGCTTCAACCCAATGCATAAAAAGTGCATTACAATTAGCGGTACGGCACTTGGATAATAAAGTAGGTGTATCCAACATTCAACGAAGCTGGGGGCACATTATCCTCCCGTCCATGCATCCCGAGGTGCGTTGTATCAAAGAGGATTGGGGGGCGCCAAACCCTAACTAAGATCGGCGTCCTAATTTCCTGCAATGTATCGCTTGCCCGCTCCAGGGTCCTCCGGAGTTCACCATCTTCTTCTATCCCGGTGCATGTAAGTGCATGGTTTGTGACCAACATTTTGAATGTTAAATCCCCGGCTAGTCGCGAATCAGTCGCGGCTTGTCCGACGAGGCAACGCCCCCCCCAATTGTGTTTGCCATAAAAAGTCCCGAGCGTTTATTGACACCCAAAATCTGATGCGTGCGCCAAAAAACCCCAGTTTAAATGCGGCACCAAAACGTAAAAAGACTCTTGAAACTGCGGTCAGCGTGACCTTATTAAAGTTGCCCCACTGACTGTCCAAGAGAACCCTCGTCATTTCATGAATGCCCCAATAATTTGCCCTGCTCAAGTGGCTAGTGGAGGGTATACGGAAAAACATGAATATGTGGGCGGAGGTTGATAGGACTCTTTCATTGTCCCCTAGAGAGTCTGTTTCTAGTTTACTGCTCTGGAATTTTTACTGATCCAAATCCATATCCAGATAGCTAACCTGTTTCCGTGTATCATAACCTGTACTGAGAAATCAAAAACGTGACTAGACGTTTTATGTTAATATTTTTCATCAGTTCGCCCATTAACCACTAATCATAACTACACCCCCTCGTCACACCTGTTTATAATTCTTGAATGATGAAATATTGGCTGCTGTGGTAACCATATTCCTCTTTCGGCTCCAGCATTCCAGCACAATACCCAAATGAAGACAAAGAAACTAAAAATAAATATTTTTATGATTCATAAAATTACAGTCCACCATTCATTTCATGAATCAAGCTCTGCCTGATCTGCTGCATCACCGGTAAAGTTTCTATAATATCGAACATCAATTATGAACTCAATACTAATAGGTGGTACATGCATAATGTATACATGTCACCACTGTATTTCAGTGTAGTTGTGCCAAGATTTTATAGATGTACCCAAAACGAGTGTAATAAAACTGATGACTGTTGGCACCGCTCTGGCAAACAGGATGCCCCAGGCACAACATGTTTCAATGTGTGTGTCAGAGCTCTATGATACTTGACCTATTATTCAGCTAGTAGTATGTTGCTGCATCATGTAGAACAGACACCTCTCGCATCCATACACAGGACATAGCTGCAGGAATGTTGAAATCCTTCTCCTACTAGAGCCTGTGGTGTATATGTTACATCTTACACAGGGACTACATGATCCTTTACATCTACTGGGTAATGCCACCGGACAGGTTCTTAGCTGACATCAGCACCTGAAGGTCTGGCACAGCTGACCTTTTTGTGTGATGGTAAAGAAGTCACCTATAAGGGCACTTACAGGTGTGCTTGTGGGATCTCCTGTCCAGGGCCTCAGAGGGAGCATGCCTAAGTGTCAGGTGTGTAAAATCAGTAGATCAAACATATCAAAGTGGCAGGTTGTACAAACTTTTACACCAGAACTGTATTCTCCAGATCGGATAGTATCTTCACAGGAGGCCCTCATCACAGGTCCCTTCTTTCTTCTTCCTAAGGATCTCATTTCAGGGGTCTCTTATAAAGGGACAAGTTTAATTCATACTGGCACCCTTTCCAGCCCAGGAGCTGGTATGTAGTGCCCAGGAGAACCTGCCCACAACACCCTTGTAAGGATGAGAAGTTTTCGCAGTGGCTCCAACTTTAAGCATGTGAGGACAAGAATGCAAATTCTTGTGTGGACTTTGGGCACGTTCTTGCAACACTCACAGACTGAACAGTGGAAGTTATCCTAGTCAGGACTTGTGCCCCACATAAAAGGAAAGCAAAAGTTTGATTTTTCAGAGATCTACACACCTCTGTGACTCAGAATACAGGGCAGCAGGATCTGCAGGTCCTCTAAGTCCTGTCTGTCACCGAAGAAAACATTCATTTACTGTGACTTTCACACAGCAACAGCTGGATACACATTGTACAGATGTAGTCAAATCGTGGATCCCAGTGAAGTGTGTTGCAGAACTGTGTTTCTGAGTCCCGCGAGCAATGCTGCTGTCACCGGAGGGAGGAACAACAAGTGTCTCAAGGATGTTACTTGGACCCGCAAATCAAGTAAAGGGATTTAAAGGGCGTGCTCGCATCTGTGTATGATTTATTGAATTAAACAATCAGTTTGTCATCAGCAGTTGCTGTATATATTTACTGTTTGAGTTTAAAAGTAATGTAATTTATACATGCTATAAACACATTAAGAAATCAGACACCTGAAATTATTTAAAGAGACATGCTTTCAACATACCTAAAAATTCATATAATAGAAGTGGTTACACAGACTAACCTAATGTGGCTCATACTTCTGCATTACCTGCCAACTGTTCCAAATTTAGGAATTATTTCATCTCTATGTGCATGGGCTATGAAATGCACAAATGTATTACAGTATAATAAGGTTGCTATAAGGGCACGGAGTATAAGGGCGCACCATCATGAATGCCTGCTAAAACTTCTAGGTTCATATTTTTAAAAAGAGCGGCAACGTATTGTAAGGATCCACTCTGATTATAAGGATGTATACCAGCAGGTGGCAGACGCTTTGCATATTCAGGCAGCTGTTATCTCTAAGCCGGTTCATATATAGGTGCACGTGGACTATGATGTGCCCTATGATTTCTGGAGAAAATCAAAGATTTTTTTGTGCGCCTTATTAGCCGAAAACAATACGGTAATTGTGTATATAAATTAGCAGCAAGGCGGCCATTTTATACGGCCCACATTAGTCCTTAAAAGCCAGAAACTGCCCTTAGGAGTTTTGTGAGTCCCCCACAGAATGTTATTATCCCTGTGTACCACAGTGGTTCCCTACAACTGGCAAAGTGGAGGAGGGTTCTTTCTGTGAGCTTGGAGCCCCTTCTCATTCCTGGGGCTGCCCTTGAACACATTCACATAACCCCCTTTGCTGGTGTGCCTCTGCCTGGAGCTACGTAATCAGGTGCCAATATTCCCATAACTTTTTTTATCCCAACTTTATCATCCTCCACGTCTTCTGAGATGGCAAAACGAGGACGTAACTAGGAGATGCAGGGCCCTAAGCAAAGCTTTCTAAATGGGCCCCCCCTTTTCCCCTTAACATAATATACAATTTTTATTCCACGGGACATTGGCGTACAATATCACGCATAGATAACAACCCATATTCTTACATACACGCATATACACACATACACTACAGTACCGCTGTACACCAATGAATCATCATACCACTATAGGTCCTCATCATAATCGTAATAATACATTCATAACGACACAATACAGAATAACAGATATAGCTGTATACAGACATACATCCATATACCACACCAATACACCGAAGATTCCAGGGGCCCCCTGACACTGTATGCCCCAATAGGCAGCTGCACTGGCTCTAACCTCGTAGTCTACCCCCAGATGGAAAATAGCCTTCCTCTCATCCAATAAATCTGATAAATGCTCGGGTCTGTCCACCAAGGGCGGAATGTCTGGGGACATGTCGTTTTGGTCGTCCATTGATAAGTTTAATACATACTAATTCACAGATTCACAGCAATATGTTTGGTTCTTGTGACTTCAAGGGACTGCTTGCATGAGAGGAGGAGGAGGGGAGCCCTACGCCCTCCATAGACAAAAGCGTGTGACCACCCGCAACACGGGGAAAGATGGAGTATGCTTCATGCCGCCATTTGCCGTTACGGGCACGTATATGCAAGCCGCATATCAATCCCACAGATGGCCAGCGATCCGAAGTACGGTCCAGCACGTCCGGGAACCAAAGGCAGTTGGGCGGCGTCGGTGGTGCGTCCCAAAGCCTCAACCTCTTTTTTGCTTGTCACCCCTGGGACTCACTCTCCCCCCTGAATGCGGGGGAGATGGACACAACGGCAGCAGCATGGTGATTGGTGCTGCAAGGTATAGGCAGTGGTGGCGAACCTATGGCGACACGGTGCCAGAGGGGATCAATCTCTTTTTTTTGGCACTCCAGGCCCATCACCAGAGGACAAAGTTCACGCAAATAGGACCAAATCCACCGAATCTTTCTGCAGTCCCAGGAAACTTATGTGATGGGCGTCTCTCGCAAACTATTTTAAAAGCGACACATCAATGGATTTTGAACTGCAAGCAAAGTAGAAGATTTTGACAGAACTGTCATTATCTTAGAGGTCATCACTGCTGGACTCCATATTCTTACCTATACAGAGAGACCCTCTTTCTTCAACTGTATGGTGGCTCTAGGAGCCACATACAATTGAAAGAATGTGGAAGAAACACAAGTAATAAGTTACTGCTCTGAATGCCATGTTGGTCAGTAACACTCACGGTAAATAAGGGATTGGGTGTGGTTGGGTCACTCCTTTGTATGGACAGTTTACATTAGTCGGTGTGCCTTGTCCGCTGAGGTCAGGCTTCCTAATACCTCCGCTGAGTGTATTATGTCACTCGCAGGAGGGAAAGATGTAGCTTTTTACCGTGTATTCTATATACTGAGTAGAACAGAGGCAACAAACTATGCCTCCATCTGCCAGAAATGGCAATGTGTAACGCTCAGCATAGTACGTTGTAAAGTGTGAACAACCAGGCTTTAAAGGCATTTTGACATAATATGGATAGTAATAGTAGCAGGTGATAATTACGTAAACTTTGTAATACACGTTTAAACAAATACGCGTGGGTCCTTATATTTCCTCTGCCTTTGTTTCCTTATTTAAGCCAATTTGTCTAACTCGGCTTTCTGTCCTGTATAACACTAAAGACTGGAACAGAAGTCCCTGGATGGTCTCACATCCACTGAGAGAGAATTATCAGTTATAAATATTGCCATGGGTACAGAAAGGTTAATCATTACGCCTTCCTTATTTGGTCTGAGCACAGGTAGATGACTTTACTTAATGAAGTACAAGTATAAACAAAGTTTACTTTTACTGGAATGACTGCTCTATTAATTTACTGACAAAAAAAAAATCTTCAGAGGTTAGTGTTACTGTTCAACTACATGAGAGTTTGGTACCTTCATTGAGAAACCTTGATTACAGTAATAGCTTGCATAGGTTTGCATCTGTTATACTCCTGGCCCCTTTGCGTTAATGCAGGTATGAGAGCTTCACACTCACTACTACACTTCTATGTACAATGACCTTGATGGCCCTTTCTAGTTGAAACATCTATCTAGACCAATGTTAGCAAGAGAAAGGGACAGGAAACATTCCCACCAGTGTCGCTTTTCTAGTAATATGGATGCCTTGCTTTTATTGCAAGTGGCTAAAGGGCAAAGAAGTATTGCACCAAAATTTGGTTTCAAAACAGCAGCTTCAAGCTAGGTGTTTCCAATGGCCGCACATTATTTAAGTAATTATAAAGTATTATTAAAGTATTTATAAAGTTCATTGCACAGAAAAGAAGTGAATACACTGCTTATACATGTATTTAAAAAGGGTTCTACCCGGTGGTTGTGTTGGCTGGGGCCTAGCCGAAACACCAAAATAGTAGCAGATAAAGGTGGCTGTTCGTGTACACGATCGGGCACCACCTCCACTATTATAGCGCGACTCAACAGAATTTGTCCATTCTCCTTGTTATAAGGTGCACCAAAAACATGCTCCACACTTCCAAGCACGCCGGATGTGCCAAATTAGAGACCGTGGTAGCTAGTATTCGTTCTCTGCCGCACTCTGCAACTCCACAGGCAAACTGCATATAGTACAGGAACTGCACTATTTATGATAAATATTGCTCAATGCTTCCTGCTTAGCCTCCTGGAGTACAGGGGGCTTGGCTTATCTGGGTCTTAACTCATTTTGATGTTAAGGGAACCTGTCCATCAGCAGAGGCCTAATAAACCTACTGCCCAGAATGATGTCAAGCAGTGTAACACCTTCTTTTGGTTTTTCTTTCCATGATTACCAGTGGTGGTGGAACGATCCTGGAAATCAACTTTGAGTGTAGATTGTAATGGCCCTGTCAATGAGCGGTGGAGAGTTCTTAACGCTGAAGTCAAGGTGGTGAACTCTGGAACACCGTCCTCTGTGATCGACATCATTGCTCGGAACTTCTGGAGATTGGTTAGAGATGTCTATGGATCGGGCATCAGTAACAACTAAAGGGGTTTTCTGAGGAAGAGAGAGCTTGACTTCAGTGTTAAAATGCGTGCGGTGCTCACCTCTCATGACTTTATGCAATCCAATTTCATCTGCATTCAAAGTGAATATTTCTGGATGATGCCATTCCACTGGGTCAAAAGAAAGATGAATGGAAGATGTTCATCGTGCTTGGCAAAATACTGGCACGGTTTTAGGTCAAATTACGGCTGAGGTTCCCTTTAAGAACACAGGAATAGGCTAATAGGTCATGGGAACAGGTTCGTGAAGGGAAAAACCAACTCCAGCCCTGTGTTCGCTGCCTGGAAGACCAAAGATGGCCCATTTAAGGACGCTGTATACAAATATATATCATCCTGTATTTTTTATTAAAACTTGCTGCACAACATGACCAATACAAAAATGATGCAATTTCTATACGGTCAACCAGGGCATCATTAAAAGAAAGAAGAACTCCTTTTTCCAATAAATGTATTAGGTATGTTATCTCTGTGTGTGCGGACGCAAAGGACTCGGATGGGTTATTCACATCTCAGAACAACAACATCTAAGTGACAACCTTCTTTATTCTTACAGCCCCCACTACAACAAAATCCTGGGGAGTTCTTGGTTAAGTCAACACATATTGGAAGTACAGATGTCCGGAAAACGTTTTGTAAAAGTTAATATGGAACTTTTCTTAACCTGAGGCAATGCGATGCATATCCGGTGATTTTTATTGACAATTAAGCTTCAGAATACCAAAGAAACTTTATGAGCCAGGAAATCTACTTCTATTCCACAGCATTAGAGGAGCCATTATTATAACATCAACCCCCCTCCCCTTACTCCCTGCGGTTAGAGCCCCATCAAAAAAATCTATAGCAGAGGCTCTCATCCTACTATATTCCTTCATAGTATGATGCTGTACAAGGAGGTGAGGGCTCCACTGGGCACAAAGTGCTTATACATCTTTCTCCTAAGCTATTTCCGCAGGCCATGAAACTACATCCTCACAGCTATGGGCATGTATGGCAGTATATCTTGTAGCATATATTACTTGTAGATAGAACTATTCGTGCCCTTCTCATGGAGATTCATCCTCCATTACACTAAATAAATCCAACCATCAAAACCAGTCATGTAAACCAGGATAAACCAGGGACACTTATGGAAGTCCCGGCACCGCTGATAACTGTGTTAATCTATCATATATGGTGTATTCACGCGTATTCACGTCTCCTCCATATGAACAGTTCCTTAACCGTCATGTACCCAGCATAAAATCCTCCAATAGCAATAATGCAACTAAATGTGCTCTGTTAAGTTCCTGCCTTAATAGCAATTAATGCACCCCGTGGCTTGCTCCATGTGTAATAGTGCCCTGCCATCAGTCCATAGCGACCCATACAATGATGAATCTGCTTCAATGTGCTCTATGGTAGTGTCCCCAATAGTATAATAAACACATATAAAAAAGGCCTTTATAGTGCCCTCCATAGTCAGAGTGTCCCTATGCAATAATGCAACCTAAATGGCTCCGAATTAATAGTGTGTCCAGTTAGTAATAACTCTTCCTGCTACAATCTCCACATATATAATGCCATACATAGTGGCCTCCATAGTATAGTTTACCCTAACAATGATATACATTCAACTTTGCCCCTATGGTAGTGTTCCCAATAGTAATAATACACCTATATAAAAGTACCTTATGCGCCATCATAGCGAAATAAATTATTACTGTACCTCACAGTTCCAATGTCATAGTGCTCTACCAAGTCTAGTGCCGCCTAGTCATAGCCTGTGGCCGCCATAGTCATTGGGCCGCCATAGTTATGTACATCCCGCAGCATGCCTATTAGAGCATTAGTAGTAATATTTACCAGCAGCCAGAGATAAGGCGTAAAGCTAGTAACCAAAGAACATATATAGTAAAAAAGATGTTACAGAACATGTATTCTGGGATACAAGTTCTACTAAAACAGACATGTCAGAGAGATAGGTCAGCAGATCCTCTTTATGGAAGCTTTATAAGTGTAGTGTGAGGTTTGCGTACCCGGGTGGGGGAGTGAGTAAAGGGATGGGGTTAGTGGTGTAGCTTATATTTTCATTTTTGCTACTCGCACCACAACTTTTATCCCCCATTCTATCTTGTGAAAGCTGGGGGGGCAGGTAATGGTTGTTTGCATAATTCTCACCCTGGACTTTGGATATGGACAAAAGGATCTATGGTATCTGTGAATCATATATGATACATATCATAACGTTAGGAAGCAGTTGTGCTCTGTTTTTTTGCCAGGTATCCCTTTCTATAAAATGTGATGCAATATTGATACAAGTGTGGAGTAGATCCAGTGTGACCTCTTCTATAGAACCAAAAAAAAAAAAAGGGAAAAAAAGGATTGAGGTCATTAAGCTGTCCCGTGCCATGGCACCAATGTGCACCTCACCAATTATAGGACCCTCTATATATGGGTATTAATGTGTCCGCCTCAGGGACAGTTCTGGCTGTAGCTCACGTGTGTCCTCTGCAGGCTTCACTCTGTTTACCTACGTCGAGGAACGCTTTTCAGCCATCGGTATAATGTTTGTTTCTTGACTCAGTTGACTGAATTTAGCTTATGGGGCTGTTGATGATGTTGAAGCGTAGCGTTGTGTCAGCTTGTTGTCTGGAGGAGGTTCGCTCCCAATTAAACGTGTGGCCTCAGATTTAGAAGTCGTTAGAGCGATACACAAAAATAACACATACAAGAATTGCGTGGGATAGTTAGTACTTGGATCTGCAAACAGCTCTGGATTTTTAAATACTGCCTCTGGAAAAAAAAATCGATCATTTACAAGAAAACTGCTATACTCTCCTATGTATCCCTGGGGCAGATATTGGTGTAAAGCGGGGTGTGAGTAAGGAACACTTTAGGTTGTACAAGTTTAGTTTTTTCTGAAGTGTTCCTTAAAACTGTTTTTATATATTTTTTTTTTATTCAGTTTTCAAGGACTTATGGGGCTTTTTAGCCTAATTTTACCTATCTCCATGACAACCATTCAATATTCATGTGATGTACGGAGAGCTGGAAACCAACGAAGAAATGACCACCTCATGTTAAGTCCAATACACCCCCCTTTATTTGTTGGTCATACAATCATAGAGAATTTTTTAGAACTTTGTTCACCTAACTACTGTAGAACCTAATTCATTTATTATACAGTCTACTCCATCTATATTGTAGTTGCCCCCTAATGAATTTACAGGACAGTCCTTGACTTACAGACAGACTGCTCTGCCCACTGGGACCTCTGGTGACAGCTCTCTGCGAGCGGTCCTTAGTTCCAGGTACATGATCAGCTTTTACCATGTCCTGTTATGAAGGCTTTATTTAAAGTAAATTCTTTTTCCAAGACTGCAAAAATCTGAAAAATCACGAAAAATTTTGCCTATCTAGTTAAATTATAAAATATGGCAATTTCTGACTAATATCAACTTACCTTAAGAACAACCTAAATAACCTATTTTGTATAACCCCCAGGGAACTTCCGTGTATATACGCTGTCTTGTCTTGGGTAACAAAAAGGGGAAGTAGTCACTATATAATGCAAGTGTACCCCCTTTCATTATATTTATACAGCAACCTCTTTGTTAATTCATTTATAGCATAAGGGCACCACCACAGATTTAATATACATTTGTGTGAAATGTGGGTCGGCCCTTCAAAAGTGTCAATACTGCCTCTTCTGTAAGAAAACAGGCAACTGTAGGCAACTGAGTATAGGCCAACCACCGGAGTATGAAGCCCCTAATTTTTAACTTTGGCACCTAATTTTAACCACAAAAATGGGACAACCTATTGATTCGAAGCCCTAGGTGGAGAAAGGCATTTTGGCTCACAGCCTACCCATATATAGCCAGCAAACCCCGTAGTCTACAGCCAGTGATCGCCCCCCATGGTAATAAGCCAGGCTCTGTCTGCAGTAGGATATAAGGCCAAACCAGTCGCCCTTAGTATAAGCAAGCCCCCTATAGTAGTGTCAGGCGAACCCCTGTATATAAGCACAGCTAGGCCACCCCGTAGTTAGTTATATAGCCACAACAGCCCTTATAGTATATAGCGCTGTCAGCCCCCTGTAGTATTATAGCTAACCAGTCCCTGTAGTGTAAAGCTGCCAGCTCCTGTTAGTATGGAGCATTACGAGTCCCTGTAGTATGGAGCCTGCCATGCCCCCTCTAGTTATATAGCACTGCCAAACCCCTTAAGTTATATAGCCTGGCTAGGCCCCTTGTAGATATAGCCAGCCAGCCCCCCCAGTAGTATATAGCCAGCATCCCCAGCTGTAGATATGCCAGACCATGTAGTATATAGCCAGCAGCCCCCTTGTAGTGTTATAGCCAGCCACCCCATGTAGTTTATATCGCCAGCATCTTGTTAGGTATTAGTATAGGCTATCTGCCCCCTGTCGTATATAGCACGCCCTTGTAGTATATTGTCAGCCAACTGCGTGTATAATAGCCGGCCCACTATAGTATATGCCAGTCACACCCCCTGTAGTATATGCTTGACCCCGAGTAGTATATAACCAGCCAACCCCCTGTAATATACAGCCAGCCAGCACCCTGTAGTATATAGCCAGCCACATGTAGTACCTAGCCAGCACCATGTAGTATATAGCTAGCTAGCCCCCTGGTAGTATCTAGCCAGCCCCCTGTAGTATATAGACAGCCAGCCCCATGTAGTGTATAGCCAGCTCCCTGTAGTATATAGCCAGACAGCCCCTGTAGTATATAGCCAGCCATCCCCATGTAGTATATAGCCAGCACCTTGTAGTATATAGCCAGCTAGCACCCTGTAGTATTTAGCCTACCCCCTATAGTATAGACCAGCCCCTCGTAGTATATTGCCAGCTAACCCCCTGTGTATATAGGCCAGCCCCTTAGTATATAGTCAGCCAACCACCTTTAGGATATAGCCAGTTAGCCCCTTGTAGTATATAGCCACTCAGCCCCTTGTATATAGCCACCCCCTGTGGTATATAACCAGCCCCTTGTAGTATATAGCCAGCCAACCCCCTGTATATATAGCCAGCCCCTAGTAGTATATAGCCAGCAACCCCCCTGTAGTATATAGCCAGCCAGCCCCCTGTAGTATATAGCCAGTCAACCCCCTGTAGTATATAACCAGCAAGCCCCCAGTAGTATATAGCCAGCAATCTCCATGTAGTATATAGCAGCGCCCCTGTAGATATAGCCAGGCCATTCCCCTGAGTATATAGCCAGCCACCCCCATGTAGTAAAATAAGCCAGCATCATCGTAGTAGTATAAGTTCTAACCCCTGTCGTATATACCCAGCCCTGTGTATATATGGCCAGCCCCTGTAGAGTGCTTCAGCCCCCTTTATGTACTATAGCCAGTAAACCCCCCTGTAGTATATTAAGCATGGCCCCAGTGTATTAGCCAGCCAACCCCCTGTAATATACAGCCAGCCGACCCTGTCAGTATTATAGCCAGTCCACATGTAGTTACATAGCCAGCACATGGCTATAGTTAGCTAGCTAGCGCCCCTGTAGTATCTCAAAGGCAGGCCCCTGTATATAGACAGCCAGCCCCATGTAGTGTATAGCCAGCTCCCTGTAGTATATAGCCAGACAGCCCCCTGTAGTATATAGCCGCCATCCATGTAGTATATAGCCAGCACCTTGTAGTATATAGCCAGCTATCACCTCGTATAACCCTGTCGTATAGTAGAGCCCGAGCCCTTGAGTATATATGCCGAGCAGCACCCCCTGTAGTAGTATATTGCAGCAACCCCTTATAGTATAACCAGCCATATGTATAGCAGCCCACCACTTTAGTATATTACCAGTTGAGCCCCTTGTAGTATACTAGCCCACTCAGATCCCTTGTAGTATATATCCACCCCTGTGGTATTAACCAGCCCCTTGTAGTAATAGCCAGCCACCCCCTGTAGTATATACGAGCCCTAGCCCTAGGATATAGCCAGCACCAAACCCTCCCTGTAGTATATAGCCAGCAGGTCCACCCGCTGATGTATATAGTCAGTCTATCACCCCTGTAGATATAACCCAAGCACCACCGTATGTATACAGGCCACCGCAATCTCCATGTAGATATATAGCCAGCCCCAGTTTGTAGTCATTAGTCCAGCCCAGCCCCAGTGTAGTATTAGCCAGCCACCCCCATGTAGTATATAGCCAGCATCTTTTATTATTAGCGTTCTAGCTACCCCTGTCGGATATATCCAGACCCCTTGTCGTATATCGCCAGCCAACCCCGTGTAGTTATAGCCACTCCCCTGTAGTATATTACGCAGGCCACCGAGTAGTATATATGCCAGCACCTTGTAGTTATAGCCATATAGCCCTGTGATTATATAGCCTTACCCCCTCACATGGGGGTGGCTGGCTATATACTACAGGGGGCTGGCTGGCTATATGCTACATGGGGCTGGCTATATATATACTTCCGACTATTGTTCTGTGAGGAAGGAGGGACTCTGTTCATGTTATATTACTATGATGCTTGGAGTCCATTCCTGGAACAGTGTTTGGTCTATGAAATACAGTTGTAAGACCTGCTGGATGGAGGCATTATGAAAAGAAACCCACTCCCGTAGCTACCGTATGGTTAAACAGAGTATGTACAGCATATGCTAATTCACGATATTCGATCTATGTCACAGAGTTATTATGATATAATCTTAGGGTTATGCATGGTATTGCAGCTGATCGGCCATCTGTCTGATGAAAGTAGGAGTTAATGTCTACACTGTTTACAAAAATGCAAACATCAGATCTGAAGCGAGGTCAGACCATTGATGGTACTCCAGACTACCTGTTGTAATAGCTTTCTGCTAAGTGTAGATAAGGGAGTTTTTGCAAGGCCATGGGGGAGAGTATAGTGATGGAATGACAGCTCTTCTTAGTGAGCTGGATCATTAGGCTACGCTCATAGAAGAGCCGGACTCTTCTGGCTACTGAACTGGCTCACTATAAACTTATAATAGGGAGCCGCAGGACAGTCAGGAAGTCCTGAACCACTCCACTGTGACCCGATATTATTGGGTTAAAGGGGGTGTGGGTGAGCCGTTTCGGGCACAGGGTGTAGTGAGCCATCGGCTACCTATGACTAGGGGCGAGCTTTGTTCAGTCTTCAACCAGTTTCATCCAAAGGTTTGCAGAGCTGCAGCTACTGTCGCCTCCAGCAGACCAGCAGCTCTGTGTACTCACCTCTCAGAGGCTGTAGTAGATTGATGACCAAGAAGCCGAAGCTATTCCCCATCACAAGCTTACAGGACCCGGCTGGGAGTTACAACTAGACTGCCAAACCAACCCTTAAGTACCTCATGGACCTGGGCAGGAAAAGACTACTGGCTCAGCTTGTTACCCGTTGCTGTGATGATGAAAGTTTGTGAAATAAGAAGTCTGTAGTTCATCGCTTATAAAATCCTGTCTCCATGGTGATGATCCCTGGCTGCCGCTGAACATCACAGGCCCACCACAGGCCTCCTCTTTACCCATCTTACTGAGAATCCCTTCTACTAAACACACCGGAGGGCCCCAGGGGAATCCTCTTACTTGTGGTCATCACCTCTGTCTTGCATCCCTCGCTGGCCTGCTTGTCTGGGCAGTCAGCTTTAGCAAGCGATCACAAGCCAACTCCCACCGGGGAATCCACTGCCCCCACACCTAAGATCCAAGCCCTGGTTGTGAGGACATCTGTCACCACCACACTTCCGTGGTCAGGGACTGCATGGCTCATGGTAGTATTTGTAGCACACTATTTGGAGAACCACATCTCTGGAACACAGTCTGGATCGCTCTTATACGGCCATGCACACGTACTTCGTCTTAAGCTCTCATATTGAGGAGATAGTTGGTAAGTTATCCAGAATTCAAGTGAATGGCAGATGAGCTACAACAGATCACATGGCCGATACACAAAGAATGGGAGCTGTCGCTGCCCTGAATGTCACTTTTTGTACGAGTAGTAAACAGCTGAATAATGAATGGCCCGATTGTGGGACCCCCAGTATTTTCATGACTTTTCTAATGTCATTGATATAATTTAGGCTTCAACCCAATGCATAAAACAGTGCATTCACAAATTTAGCGGTACGGACACTTGGATATAAAGAGGTTGTATCCAACATTCAACGAACTGGGGGACATTATCTATCCCGTCCATGCATCCCGTAGGTGCGTTTGCAAAGAGGATTGGGGGCGCGCAAACCTACACTAAGATCGGCGTCCTAATTTCCTGATTGTATCGCTTGCCCGTCTCCAGGGTCCTCCGGAGTTCACCATCTTCTTTCATTCCCGGTGCATGTAAGTGCATGGTTTGTGACAAATTTTGAATGTTAAATCCCGGTAGTCCGAATCAGTCGCGCTGTCCGACAGGCACACGCCCCCCCAATTTGTTGCATAAAAGGTCCCGGCTTTTTATTGCAACACCCCAAAATCTGGATTGCGTGCGCCAAAAAACCCCAGTTAATGCGCACAAACGTAAAAAGTCTGAAACTGCGGTCAGCTGACCTCTATAAATTGCCCCACTGACTGTCCAAAGACACCTCGTCATTATGAAATGCCCCAATAATTTGCCCTGCTGTGCTAGTGTGAGGGTATACGAAAACATGAATATGTGGGCGGAGGTTGATAGGACTCTTTCTTGTCCCGCTAGTTGAGTCTGTTTCTATTTACTGCTCTTGGACATTTTTACTGTCCAAACCCACATATGCCATATAGCACGTGTTTCCTGTATATAACCTGTACGGATAAGTTCAAAAGAGTGACCTAAGTTTTATTTAATATTTTTCATCAGGTTCCCATTGTAACCCTATCACACCTAACCCCCTCGTCACACTTATTTAATTCTTGAATGATGAATATTGGTGCTGTGTAACCGATATTCCTCTTCGGCTCCAGGCATTCCAGCACAATACCAAATGAAGAAAAGAAACTAAAATAAATATTTTTTAGTTCATAAAATTTCAGTCCACCATTCATTTCATGAATCAGAGCTCTGCCTGATCTGTGGCAATCCCGGTAAAGTTTCTATAATATCAACAATCAATAAATCAATACTAATAGGTGGTAGGCATGCATAATGTATACAGTCCCACTGTATTCATTGTAGTTGGCAAGATTTTGTCAGATGTTACCCAAAACGTGTAATAAAATGATACTTTGGCACCGCATTGGCAGACAGGATGCCCCATGCACAACATGTTCAATGTGTGTGTCAGAGCTCTATGATACTTGACCAATTATCAGCTATAGTATGTCCTCGCATCATGTAGAACGAGAAACTCTCCGATCCATACACAGGACAGTAGCTGCCAGGAATGTTGAAATCCTTCTCTCTTACTACTAGAGCCCATGTGGTGTATATGTTACTCCTTACACAGGGAACTACTGATTCCTATTACATCTCCTGGGTAATGCCACCGGACAGGTTCTTAGCTAAATCAGCACTGACAGCGTCTCGGCACCAGCTGACCTTTTTGTGTGCAATGGATAAAGAAGACCACCTATAAGCGGCACTTACCAGGGTGTGCTGCGGAGACTACTCCTGTCTAGGGTGCAGTAGGGAGCATGAATAAGTGCAGGTCGTGTAAAATCAGTCAAGATCAAACTATCAAAGTGCAGGTTGTAAAAACTTTTACCAGAAGCTGTATTCTCCAGATCCGGCATAGTATCTATCAGCAGAGCCCAGTCCACAGGTCCCTTCTTTCTTCTTCCTAAGATCTCATTCAGGGTCTCTTATAAGGACAAGTTTAATTCCATGTACTGGCACCCTTTCCATCCCAGAGCTGTGTATGTAGTGCCCAGAGAACCTGCCAATACACCCTTGTAAGGATGAGAAGTTTTCGCAGTGGCGTCCAACTTTAACGCATGTTGAGGACAAGAAGTGCAAATCTCTTGTGTGGACTTTGGGGCAGTTTCTGCAACAGCAAGCAACAGTGGAAGTTATCCTAGCATCGACTTGTGCCCCAATGAACAGGAAAGCAAAAGTTTGATTTTTCAGAAATCTACACACCTTGTGACTCAGGACTACAGGGAAGAGTCGGATTCTGCAGGGTCCTTAAGTCTGTCTGTCACCGAAGGAAAACATTCATTTACTGTGACTTCACACAGCAAACAGCTGGATACACATGTCACCAGAACTTGTATCAAAGGTGGATACCAGTGAAGTGGTTGGCAGAACGTGTTTCTGTCGTCCCGGAGCATCTGCTGTCACGCGGGAGAGGAACAACAAGTGTCTCAAGGATGTTACTGACCCGCAAACCAGTAAAGGGATTTAAAGGGGTGCTCGCATCTGTGTATGATTATTGAATTAAACATCAGTTTGTCATCAGGCTAGTTGTGCTGTATATTATTTACTGTTTGAGTTTAAAATTATGTAATTATGATCATGCTATAAACACATTAAGAAATCAGAACCGAAATATTTAAAGAGCATGGCTTTCAAGCAGATAACTGTAAAATTATATAAGTTAGAAGTGGTCTACAAGACTAACCTAATTGGCCTCATACTTCTGCATACCTGCCAACTGTTCCAAATTTAGGAATTATTTCTCTCGCAGTGTGCATGGGCTATGAAATGGCCAAGAATGTATTCAGTATTAATAAGTTGCTATAAGGGGCACCGGAGATAGTGGAAGGCGGCGCACCATCAGAATGGCCTGCTAAAAACTTCTAGCGTTCATATTTTAAAAGATGCGTGCAACGTATTGTAAGGACGCACCTGATTACAGGATGTATACCAGCAGGTGGCAGACGCTGTTGCATATTTCAGCAGCTGTTATCTCTAAGTACGGTTCATATATAAGGGTGCACGTGGGACTAGGTGCACCTATGATTTCTAGAAAATCAAAGATTTTTTTTGTGCGCCTTATAGCCGAAAAATACGGTAATTGTGTATATAAATTAGCACAGCAGTGCCATTTTAATTACGGGCCCGTACATTAGTCCTTAAAAAGCCAGACTGCCACTAGGAGTTTTTGTTAGGTCCCCACAGAATGATATCTATCCCTGTTCACAGTGCAGTTCCCCTACAACTGGAAAGGGAGGAGGGTCTTTCTGTGAGCTTGGACCCCTTCTCATCCTGGGGCGCCCTTGAACACATTCACACTAACCCCCTTGCGATGGTTGCCCTGCCTGGAGCTCATAATCAGGTGCCAATATTCCCATAACTTTTTTTATCCCAACTTTTCATCCCCACGTCTTCTGAGATGGCAAAAACGGGACGTAACTAGGAGATGCAGGGCCCTAAGCAAAGCTTCTAAAATGGGCCCCCCCTTTCCCCTTACAAATATACAATTTATTATTCACGACATTTCGTTACAGTACGCCATAGCATAACACACCATCATTCTCCTACATACACGCATATACACACAACTACAGTATGCCCTGTACACCAATAGCATCATCATACCATAAGGACTACCATCATAATCTACATAATACGCAATTAGACACAATACAGAATCACAATACTTGTATACAGACATTCCTCATATACACACCAATACACCAAAGATTCCAGGGCCCCCTGACACTGTATTGCCCCATAGGCAGCTGCACTGGCTGCTAACTCTGTAGTACCCCCAGATGGAAAATAGCCTTCCTCTCATCCAATAAATCTGATAAATGCTCGGTCTGTCCACAAGGGAGGAATTCTGGGGACATGTCAGCTTTTATGGTCATCATTGATAAGTTTATAATACTAATTCACAGATTACAGAATATGGTTTGGTTCTTGTGACTTCACAGGGACTGCTGTGCACTGAGAGGAGGAGGGGGGAGCCCTACGCCCTCCATAGACAAGCGTGTGACGCACCCGCAACACGGGGAAAAGAATGGAGTATGCGTTCAGCCGCCATTGGTGTGCGTCTACGGGCACGTATATGCAGCCGATATCACACATCCCACAGATGGCCTCTGAATCCAAGACCCCAGCGTAACGGTCCAACCTGGTCCAAGAGACCGAAAGATTGGGCGCTCGGTGGGCGCTGTCCCAAAGGCGTCAAACCTCTTTTTTGCTGTCACCCCTGGGACTCCTCTCCCCCCTGAATGCGGGGGAGTATGTGAAAACGGCAGAGCATTGGTGATTGGTGCTGCAAGTATAGGGCAGTGGTGCGAACCTATGGCACACGGTGCCAGAGGTGGACTCAAGCTCTCTTTTTTGTTGGCACTCAGGCCATCACAAGAGGACAAAGTTCAGCAAATAGGACCAAATCCACCGAATCTTTCTGCAGTCCAGGCAACTTATGTGATGCGGCGTCTTCTCGCACTATTTTAAAAGCGACACATCAATGGATTTTTGAACTGCAGCAAAAGAGAAGATTTTGACAGAACTGCATTATCTTATGAGGTCATCACTGCGGACCCATCTATTCTTACCTTACAGAGAGACCCCATCTTTCTTTCAACTGTATGGTGGCTTAGGGAGCCACAACAATTGAAGATGTGGAAGAAAACATAGTAATAAGGTTACTGCTTGAATGCCCATGTTGGTCAATGTAAAACACTTCACGGTAATAAGGGATTGGTGTGGTTGGGCACTCCTTTGTATGGACAGTTACATATCGGTGTGCCTTACGTCCGCTGAGTCTAGGCTTCTAATACCTCGCTGAGTGCTATATGTCACTCGCAGGAGGGAAAGATGTAGCTTTTTTACGTGTATTCATATACTGAGTAGAACAGAGGCAACAACTATGCCTCCATCTGCCAGAAATAGGCAATGTGTGTACGCTCGCATATATCGTTGGAAAGTTGTGAACAACCAGGCTTTAAAGCATTTTTGGACATAATATGGATAGTAATAGTAGTCAGAGCTGAATAATACGTAAACTTTGTAATACACTGTTATAAACAAATACCGTGGGTCCTTTATTTTCTCTGCCTTTGTTTCCTTATTTAGCGCAATTTGTATAACTCGCTTTCTGTCTGTATAACACTAACGACGGAACAGAAGTCGCTTGGATGGTACTCACAATCCACTTAGAGATGAATTATCAGTTATAAATTATTGCCATGGTAGCAGAAAGGTTAATCATTACGCCTTCCTTATTTGGTCTGAGCACAGAGTAGTATGATTTACTTAATGAAGTACAAGTATAGAACAAAGTTTACTTTTACCTGAATGAGGCTTCTATTACTTTATGACAAAAAAAAAAATCTTCAGAGGTTTGTTACTGTTCAACTACTGAAGTTTTGGTATCATTGAGAAACCTGTTTATACAGTATATAGCTTGCATAGTTTGCACTGTTATACTCCTGGCCCCTTTGGTTAATCAGGTTATGAGACTTCACACTCCACTACTAACTTCTATGTAAATGACCCTTGAGCCCTTTCTAGTTTGAAACATCTATCTAGACCAATGTTAGCAGAGAAAGGGAAGGAAACATTTCCCACCATTGTCGCTTTTCTAGTAATATATGCCCTGCTTTTATTGCAAGTGGCTAAAGGCAAATAAGTATGCACCAAATTTGGTTTCAAAACAGCAGTTCAAGCTAGTCTTCCAATGGCCCACATTTATTTAAGTATTATAAAGATTATATAAAGTATTTATAAAGTTATTGCACAGAAAGAAGTGATACAACTGCTTATACATGTATTTAAAAAGGGTTCATACCCAGTGTGGTTGTGTTGGCTGCACAATGCCGAAACACCACAAAGTTACAGATAAAGGGGCGTTCTGTACAGATCGGGCACCACTCCTATTATAGGCGACTCAACAGAATTTTGTCCATTCTCCTTGGTTTAAGGTGGCACCAAAAAGTGCTCCACACTTCCAAGCACGCCGGAGTGTGCCAAATTAAGAGACCGTGGCTAGCTAGTATTCCGTTCATCTGCCGCACTCTGCAAACTCCACAGGCAAACTGCATATAGTACAGAATGCACTATTGTATGATAAATATTCTCAATGCTCCTGCTTTAAGTCCCCTGGAGTACAGGGGGCTTGGCTTATTGGGTCTTACTCATTTGATGTTAAAGGGAACCTGTCTCAGCAGAGGCTAATAAAACCACACTGCCAGAATGATTGTCAAGCAGTGTAACACCTTCTGTTTGTTTTCTTTCCATGATCAGTGTGGTGGAATCATCCTGGAAATCACTTTGAAGTTAGATTGTAATGGCCCTGTCAATGAGGGTGGAGATTCTTAACGCTGAAGTCAAGGTGGTGAAACTCTGAACAACCTCCTCTGTGATCGACATCATGCTCGGAACTCTGGACGATCTGGTAGGAGATGGTCTATGGATCCTGGGCCATCAGTAACAACTAAAGGGGTTTTCTAGGAAGAGAGAGCTTGACTTCAGTGTTAATCTGGCGGTCTCACCTCTCATGACTTATGCAACCAAATTTACTCTGCATTCAAAGTTAAATATTTCTGGATGATGCCATCCACTGGGTCAGAAAGAAGATGAATGAAGATGTTCATCTGCTTGGCAACATCTGGCACTGGTTATTAGGTCAAATTCTGGCTGCCACGGTTCCCTTTAAGAACAAGGATATCAGGTAATGGTTCATGGAACAGGTTCTGAAGGGAAAAACCAACTCCAGCCGCTGTTCGCTGCCTGGAAGACCAAAGTATGCCCATGTTAAGTGACGCGTATACAAATATATTTCTTCCTGTATTTTTTAAAACTTTGCACAACATGACAATACTAAAAATGATGCAATTTCTATACGGCAACCAGTGGCATCATAAAGAAAGAAAGAACTCCTTTTTCCAATAAATGTATTAGTATTTATCTCTGTGTGTGCGGACCAAAGGACTCGGATGGGTTATTCACTCGTCCAGAAACAACAACATTAAGTGACAACCTCTTTATTTTACAGCCCCCCTACAACAAAATCCTGGGGATCTTGTGTTAATCAACACATATTGGAAGTACAGAATGTCCGGAAACGTTTTGTAAAAGTAATATGGAACTTTTTCTCTAACCTGAGGCAATGCGATGCATAATCCGGTGATTGTTTTATTGACAATTACAAGCTTCAGATACCAAAGAACTTTATGAGCCAGGAAATCTACTTCATTCCCAGCATTAGAGGAGCCATTATTTACATCAACCCCCCTCCCCTTATCCCTGCGCGTTCGATCCCCATGCAAAAAAATCCTATAGCAGAGGCTCTCATCCTACTATATTCCCTTCATAGTATGTGCTGTACAAGGAGGTGAGGGCTCCACCTGGGCACAAAGGTGACTTATACTCTTATCTCCTCAAGCTTTTCCGCAGCCCTGACTACATCCTCACAGCTATGGTCATGTATGGCAGTAATATCTTGTAGCATTATATTACATGTTGTAGATCGACTATCGTGCACCTTCTCATGGAGATTCACCTCCATTTACACTAAATAAATCCACCATCAAAGTCCATGGCATGATATAACCAGATAACCAGGGACATTTATGGAACCCGGCCAACCGCTGAACTGTGGTATCTTCATATATGGTTATTCCCGTATTCACGTCTCCTTCCATATGAAGTTCCCTTAATCATTGTACCTCAGCATAAAAATCCTCCAATAGCAATAATGCAACTAAATGATGCTCTGTAGTATCCTGTGCCTTAATAGCATTAATGGCACACCCTGGCTTGCTCCATGTTGTAATAGTCCCTCCACCATACCATAGCGTACCCATACAATGAGTAACTAGACTCAATGTGCTCTATGGTAGTGTCCCCAATAGTATAATAAACACTATATAAAAAAGGGCCTTTATAGTGCCCTCCATAGTCATAGTGTCCCTATGCAATAATGCAACCTAAATGGCTCCGTATAATAGTGTGTCTCCAGTTAGTAATATCTTCCTGGCTACATCTCCACATATAATAATGCCTTATAGTGGCCATCCATAGTCATAGTTTACCCATAACAATGATATACATTCATTTGCCCTATGGTAGTGTTCCCAATAGTATAATACACCTATATAAAAGTACCTTTATCAGCGCCATCATAGAAATAAATTATTACTGTACCTTCTGCACGTTCCACATGTCATAGTGCTCTACCACTAGTCATAGTGCCGCCTGCTCATAGTCTAGTGGCCGCCATAGTCATTGTGGCCGCCATAGTTATACATCCCGCAGCATGCCCTGTTAGAGTCATTAGTAGTACATTATTTACCAGCAGCCAGAGTAATGGCGTAAAGCATAGAAACCAAAGAACATATATAGTAAAAAAAGAGTGTTACATACATGTATTCTTGGGATATCAAGTTCCTACATAAAACAGACATGTCAGGAGTAGGCACAGATCCTCTTGTATGGAAGCTTTATAAGTGTAGTTGAGGTTTGTGTACCACGGGTGGGTGGGGAGTAAAGGGTGGGTTAGTGGTTGTAGCTTATATTTCATTTTTGCACTCGCACCACAACTTTTATGCCCCTCTTCTTCTTGTGAAGTGGGGGTGGCAGGTATATGAGTTGTTTGCATAGATTCTCACCCTGGACTTTGGATATGGACAAAAGGATCTATGGATCTGTGCATCACATGATAGATACATACATAACGTTAGGAAGCAGTTGTGCTCTGTTTTTTTGTCCAGGCTATCCCTTAAAAATGTGAGTGCATATTGATACAGAGTGGGGTAGATCCAGTGTAGACCTCTTTCTATAGAACCAAAAAAAAAAAAGGGAAAAAAAAGGATTGAGGTCATTACAGCTGTTCACCGTGCACATGGCACCAATGTGCACCTCACCAATTATAGGACCCTCTATATATAGTGTGTATTAATGTGTCCGCCCAGGGACAGTTCATGGTGTAGCTGCACGTGGTCCTCTGCAGGGCTTCACACTCGTTGTACCTACTCGAGGAACCTTTTGCAGCCATCGGTATAATGTTGTGTTTCTGACTCAGTGTTGACTGATTTAGCTTATGGGTGCGTGTGATAGATGTTTGAAGTCGTAGCGTTGTGTCAGCTTGTGTCTGGAAGGAGGTTCCTCCCAATTAAACGTGTGGCCTCAGATTTGCGAAGTCGTTAGAAGCGATAAAAAAATAACACATACAAGAATTTGCGTGGGATAGTAGTACCTTGGATCTGCAAACAGCTCATGGGATTTTTAAAATACTGCCCTGGAAAAAAAATCGATCATTTACAAGAAAACTGCTAATAGCTCTCCTATGGTATATCCCTGGGGCAGATATTGGTGAAAGCGGGGTGTGAGTAAGGAACACTTTTATTGTACAGTTTATTTTTTCTGAAGTTGTCCTTAAACTGTTTTTATATATTTTTTTTTTATTCAGTTTTCAAGGACTTATGGGGCTTTTTAGCCTATTTTTACCTATCTCCATGACAACCATTCAATATTTCATGTGATGTACGGTGAGAGCTGGAAACCAACGAAAAATTGACCACCTCACTGTTAAGTCCAATGTAAACCCCCCTTTATTTCTTTGGCATACAATCTAGAGAATTTTTTAGAACTTTTGTTCACCTACCTACTGTAGAACCGAAATTCATTTATTATACAGTTACTCCATCTATATTGTAGTAGCCCCTAATGGAATTTACAGACAGTCTTGACTTACAGACAGACTGCTCTGCCCACTGTGACCTCTGGTGAAGCTCTCGGGCGTGTACCTTAGTTCCAGGCTACATGATCAGCTTTGTACCATGTCTGTTATGAAGCTTTATTTAACATGTAAATCCTTTTTCCAATGACTGCAAAAATCTGAAAAATCACGAAAAAAATTTGTGCCTGTAGTTAAATTATAAAATATGGCAATTTCTGACTTACATATCAACTACTTAAGACACACCTAAATAACCTAATTTGTAGTAACCCCAGGGAACTTCCGTGTATATACTCTGTGCTGTCTTGGTAACAAAAAGGCGAAGTATCACTAATATATGCAAAGTGTACTCCCCTTTCATTATATGTTATACGAGCAACCTCTTTGTTATTCATTATATGTCATAACGGGCACCACCACAGATTTAATATACATTTGTGTGAAATGGGCGGCCCTTCAAAAGTGTCATACTGCCTCTTCTTGTAAGAAAAATGGCAACTGTAGGCAACTGAGTATAGGCCAACACCGAGTATGAAGCCCTAATTAGGCAACTTTAGGCACCTATTTTACACAAAAATGGTGAAAACCTATTGACGAAAGCCCTATGGTGGAGAAAGGCATGCTTGGCTCCAGCCTACCCAGATATAAGCCAGTGCAAACACCCTTAGTCATACAGCCAGTGACGCCCCCCATGGTAATAAGCAAGGCCTGTCTGTCAGTGGATATAGGCCAAACACATCGCTCCTTAGTATATATGCAAGCCCCCTATAGTATATGTCAGGCGAACCCCTGTATATAAGCCAGCTAGCCATCCGTAGTAGTATATAGCCACAAGCCCCTTATAGTATATAGCGCTGTCAAGCCCCTGTAGTATTATAGCTACCAGTCCCTGTAGTGAAAAGCCTGCCAGCTCCTGTAGTATGGACATTACGAGTCCCTGTAGTATGGAGCCTGCCAGCACCCTCTAGTATATAGCATGCCAAAACCCTGTAAGTTATAGCCTGCTAGGCCCCTTGTAGATATAGCCAGCCCAGCCCCCAGTAGTATATAGCCAGCAATCCCCAGGCGTAATAGCCAGAACATGTAGTATATAGCAGCAGCCCCCTTTGTAGTGTTATAGCCAGCCACCCCCATGTAGTTTATATGCCAGCATCTTGTTTGTGTTTATTAGTATAGGCTATCTGCCCCCTGTCGTTATAGCAGCCCTTGTAAGTATATTGTCAGCCAAACTGCTGTGTATATAGCCCGCCCACTATAGTATATAGCCAGTCAACACCCCCTTGTAGGATATGTGGACCCCAGAGTAGGATATAACCAGCCCAACCCCCTGTAATATACAGCAGCCGCACCTGTAGCTATAGCCCAGACACATGTAGTTACTAGAGCCAGCCATCTGTACGTATATAGCTATGCTGCCCCCTGTCGATACTAGCCAGCCCTCTGTAGTATATGACAGGCCAAGCCCATGTAGTATGCACTCGGTATATAGCCGCAGCCCCTGTAGTATATAGCCAGTCCAATCTCCCCGATGTAGTATAGAGCAGCACCTTGTAGTATATAGCCACGCCGCCCCTGTAGTATTAGCACCCCCTATCGTAGTATAGCCAGCCCCTGTGTAAAATTGCCGCTAACCCCCTGTGTATAAAGCAGCCCCTCTAGTATATAGTCAGCCAACCACTTTAGTGATATAGCCAGTTAGCCCCTTGTAGTATATCGGCCACTCAGCCCCTTGTATATCGCCACCCCACCTTGTGGTATATAACACAGCCCCCATGTAGTATATAGCAAGCCACCCCTGTGATATTAGCCAGCCCGATAGTATATTAGGCAGCAAACCCCCTGTAGTATATAGCAGCCCAGCCCACGGTAGTATATCAGCCGTCAACCTCCTGTAGTATAATAACCAAGCAAGCCCCCAGTAGTATATAGCAGCCATCCCTCATGTAGTATATAGCAAGCCCCCTGTAGATATAGCACAGCCAGTTCCCCTGGAGTATATAGCCAGCCACCCATGTAGTAAAGCCAGCATCTGAGTATATAGAGGTTCTAACCCCTGTCGTATATAGCCAGCCTGGTAGTATATTGCCAGCCACCCCGGTAGTATATAGCCAGCCCCCTATAGTATATAGCCAGTAAACCCCCCTGTAGTATATAGCTGGCCCCCAGTAGTATATAGCCAGCCAACCCCCTGTAATATACAGCCAGCCAGCACCCTGTAGTATATAGCCAGCCACATGTAGTACATAGCCAGCACCATGTAGTATATAGCTAGCTAGCCCCCTGTAGTATCTAGGCAGCCCCCTGTAGTATTAGACAGCCAGCCCAAGTAGTGTATAGCACAGCTCCCTGTTGTATATAGCCAGACAGCCCCTGTAGTATATAGCCAGCCATCCCCATGTAGTATATAGCCAGCACCTTGTAGTATATCAGCCCAGCTAGAAACCTGTAGTATATAGCCAAACCCTGAGTATATAGCCAGCCACTTGTATGTAGTATATTGCAGCTAAACCCCTTGTATAGTAGTATTAAGCCAGACCCTATATGTATTATAGGCAGCCCACCAAATTTAGTATATTAGCCAGTTGAGCCCCTTGTAAGTATATAGCACTTCCAGACCCTTGTGTAGTATATAGCCACCCCTGTGGTCTATTAACCAGGCCCCTTGTAGTATATGCCAGCCACCCCCTGTAGTATATAGCAGCCCCTAGTAGGATATAGCAGCAACCCCCCTGTAGTATATAGCACAGCAGCCCCCTGTAGTATATAGTCAGTCTACCCCCTGTAGTATATAACCAGAAGCAACCAGTGATTGTATAAGCCAGCAATCTCCATGTAGATATATGGCTGGCTATATACTACATGGGGCTGGCTATATACTACATGGGGATTGCTGGCTATATACTACTGGGGGCTGGCTGGCTATATACTACAGGGGGCTAGCAGGCTATAACCTACAGGGGGTTGGCAGGCTATATACTAGAGGGGGCTGGCAGGCTCCATACTACAGGGACTCGAAGGCTCCATACTACAGGAGCTGGAAGGCTTTACACTACAGGGGACTGGTAGGCTATATACTACAGGGGGCTGACAGGCTATATACTATAAGGGGCTGTGTGGCTATATACTACGAGGGGCTAGCTGGCTTTATACTACAGGTGGTTCGCTGACTATATACTATAGGGGGCTGGCTATATACTACAGGGGACTGGTTGGCTATATACTACTGCAGACAGGCTGGCTATATACCAATGGGGGCTCACTGGCTGTATACTACTGGGGGTTTGCTGGCTATATACTGGGGAGGCTGTGACCAATGCCTTTCCCACCCTAGGCTTCGAGTCAATAGGTTTTCCCAGTTCTTTGTGGTAAAATTAGGTGCCTAAAATTAGGCTCATACTCGGGTTGGCCTATACTCAGTTGCCTACAGTTGCATTTTTCTTACAGAAGAGCAGTATGCAATTTTGAACGGGCCACAGCATTTCACACAAATGTATATAAATCTGTGGGGGGTGCCCTTTATGCATATAAATGAATTAACAAAGAGGTTGCTGTATATAATATAATGAAAGGGGTGTACACTTTGCATATATTAAGTGACTACTGTCGCCTTTTTGTTACAGCACAGCAGTATATACAGGAAGTCCCTGGGTTACATACAAAATAGGTTATTTAGGTTTGTTCTTAAGTTAAATTTGTATGTAAGTCAAAATTGCCATATTTTATAATTGTAACTCCAGGCAAACATTTTTTGGGATTTTTCTGATTTTTTGCAGTCATTGGAAAAAGGATTATACTGTAAATAAAGCTTCATAACAGACATGTTACAGCTGATCATTGTAGCCTGGAACTAAGGTACAGCATCCAGAGAGCTTTACCAGAGGTCACAGTGGGCAGAGCGGTCTGTCTGTAAGTCAAGGACTGTCTGTAATTCATTAGGGGCTACTACAATATAGATGGAGTACTGTATATAAATGAATTATGGTTCTACAGTAGGTGAACAAAAAGTTCTAAAAAATTCTCTATGATTGTATTGACCAAAAGAATAAAGGGGAGGTGTCAATTGGACTTAACAGTGAGGTGGTCAATTTTCTTCTTTTTTTCCAGCTCTCCAGTACATCACATGAAATATTGAATGGTGCCACTAGGAGATGCAATAGGTAAAAAGCCCCATAAGTCTTTGAAAACTGAATAAAAAAAAAATATATATAAAAACAGTTTTAAGGAACACTTCAGAAAAAAACTAAACTTTGTACAATAAAAGTGTTCCTTACTCAAACCCGGTCTTTCACCACATATCTGCCCAGGGATATCATAGGAGAGATATTAGCAGTTTCTTGTAAATGATAGATTTTTTTCCAGGGCACTATTAAAAATCCCATAGCTGTTTGCAGATCCAAGGTCTCACTATCCCACGCAATTCTTGTATGTGTTATTTTTGTATCGCTCTAACGACTTAAACTGAGTCACACGTTTAATTGGAGGAACCTCCTTCCAGACAGACAAGCTGACACAACGCTACGACTTCAAACACTATCCACACCCCATAAGCTAAATCAGTCACACTGAGTCAGAAACACAAACATTATCCGATGGCTGCAAAGGTTCCTCGAGGTAGGTAAACAGAGGTGTGAAGCCCTGCAGAGGACACGTGCAGCTACAGCCATGAACTGTCCTTGGGCGGACACATTAATACCACTATATATAGAGGGGATCCTATAATTGGTGAGGTGCACATGGGTGCCAATGTGCACGGTGACAGCTGAAGTGAACTCAATCCTTTTTTTTCCCATTTTTTTTTGGTTCTATAGAGGTCCCACTGGATCTACTCCCACTACTATATCAATATGCAATCACATTTTATAAAGGGATATCCCTTGCAAAAAAAACAGAGCACAAACTGCTTCCTAACGTTATGATATGTGATCCATATGGATGGCACAGATACATAGATCCTTTTGTCCATATCCAAAGTCCATGGGTGAGATCTATGCAAACAACTCATACCTCCCAGCTTTCACAAGAAAGAATGAGGGGTCATAAAAGTTGTGGTGCGAGCAGCAAAATATTACGCTACACCACTAACCCCACCCTTTACATCACCCTCACCCCCCCGTGTACACAAACCTCAAACTACACCTTATAAAGCTTCCATAAAGAGGATCTGTTACCTCTCCTGACACGTCTGTTTTATTAGATACTTGTATTCCCAAGAAGACATGTCTGTAACATCTTTTTTTACTAATTATATGTTCTTTGGTTTCTATGCTTTACGCCATTATCTCTGGCTGCTGGTAAAATTTACTACTAATGCTCTAATAGGGCGTCCTGCGGGATGTCATAACTATGGCGGCACAATGACTATGGCGGCACTATGACTATGGCGGCACTATGACTATGGTGGCACTATGACATGTGGAACATGTAGGAGGTACAGTAATACATTTATTGCTATGATGGCGCTATAAAGGTATTTTTATATAGGTGTATTATTACTATTGGGGACACTACCATAGGGCAAATTGAATGTATATCATTGTTATGGGTAAACTATGACTATGGAGGCCGCTATGAGGGCATTATTATATGTGGAGATTGTAGCAGGAAGATTATTACTACTGGCGACACTATTACGGAGCTCATTTAGGTTGCATAATTGCCATAGGGACACTATGACTATGGAGGGCACTATAAAGTCCTTTTTATATAGGTTTATTATTTCGATTGGGGACACTTCCATAGAGCACATTGAATGTACATCATTGTTATGGGTACGCTATGGCTATGGAGGGCGCTATTACACATGGAGCAAGCAGGGGGTGAATTATTGCTATTAAGGACAGTATTACAGAGCACATTTAGGTTGCATTATTGCTATTGGAGGATTTTATGCTGGGTACAATGATTTTTAAGGGAACTTTCATAATGGAAGAAGACATGAATACGTGAATAACACATATATGTAGATTACCACAGTCACGGTGCCGGGCTCCTTAAGTGTCCCCTGGTTTATCCCTGGTTTATCATACTGGATTTTGATGGTGGATTTATTTAAGTGTAAATTGAGGATGATCTCATGAGAAGCGCAGATAGTCTATCTACAATGTAATATATGCTACAAGATATACTCCCATACATGACCATAGCTGTGAGGATATAGCAGGGCTGGGAAATAGCTATAGGAGATAAGATGTATAAGTCACCTTTGTGCCTCAGGGGAGCCCTCCACCTCCTTGTACAGCATCATTACTATGAAAGGAATATAGTAGGATGGGAGCTCTGCTATAGGATTTGCTATGGGATCTACAGCAGGGTATAAGGGGAGGGGGATTGATGTATAATAATGGCTCCTCTAATGTGGAATAGAAGAGATTTCTGGCTCATAAAGGTTCTTTGTATTCTGAAGCTTTAATGTCAATAAAAATCACCGGATTACTGCTTCGCGTTGCCTCAGGTTAAAGAAAAGTTCCATATTACTTTTACAAAACTTTTCCGGACATTGTGTCTTCTAATATGTGTTGGATTAACCAAAGAATCCCCAGGATTTGTTGTATGGGTGGCATTAAATAAAAAAGGTTGTCACTTAATGTGTTTGTCTGTAGAGTGAATAACCCATCCGAGCCTTTGGTCCGCTACAAACACAGAGATAACAATAATTACATTTTATTGGAAAAAGGAGTTCTTTCTTTTTATGATGCCCTGGTTGCTCATAGAAATTGCATCATTTTTAGTAGTTGTCATGTTGTGGGCAAAGTTTATCAAAAAAATACAGGATAAAATATATTTGTATACAGCGTCACTTAAAATGGGCATCTTTGGTCTTCCAGGCAGCGAACAAGGGCTTGGAGATGGTTTTCCCTTCAGAACCTGTTCATGAACCTTAGAATGTGTTCTTAAAGGGAACCTGTCAGCAGAAATTGACCTAATAAACCAGTACCAGTATATTGCAAAACAGGTGAACACAGATGACCCAGTGTGGTTGCATCATCCAGAAACTCTACTTTGAAATGAGATGTAAATTGGTTGCATAAAGTCATGGAGGTGGAGATTTTAACACTGAAGTCAAGCTCTCTCTTCCTCAGAAAACCCCTTTAGTGTTACTGATGGCCCTGCATCCATAGACATCTCTAACTAGATCTCCAGAAGTCTGATGCATGATGTCGCTCACAGAGGAGGAGGCGTTCAGAGTTCACCGCCTTGACTTCAGCGTTAAACTCTCCACCTCCTTGACAGGGACCAATTTACATCTCACTTCAAAGTTGATTTTCAGGATGATGCCACCACACTGGATCATGAAACAAAAACAAGAAGGTGTTACACTGCTTGACAATATTCTGGCAGTGGTTTATTAGGCCTATTGCTGATGACAGGTTCCCTTTAAAATCAAAATGAGTAAGACCCAGATAAGCCAAGCCCCCTGTCTCCAGGGGCCTTAAAGCAGGAGCATTGGCACATATTTATCATAAATAGTGCAGTCTGCAGTTTGCCTGTGGAGTGTTCAGATAACTGAATACTAGCACACGGTCTTCATTAATCTGGCACCTCCGGCAGTGCTTGGAAGTGTGGAGCAACTTTTTGGTGCCCCTTTAACAAGGAGAATGTGACAAAATTCTGTTGAGTCGATATAATAAGGTGGTGCCCGATCTGCACCGGAACGCCCCTTTATCTGCTAAATATTGTGGTGTTTCGGGCATAGTGCAGCCAAGACACAACACTGGGTAGACCCTTTATAAATACATGTATAAGCAGTGTACACATTCTTTTCTGTGCAATACTTTAATAATACTTTAATAATTACTTAAATAAATGTGGGCCATTGTCTTCCTTTGAAGACATAGCTTGAAGCTGCTGTTTTGAAACCAAATTTTGGTGCATACTTTTGCACTTTAAGCCACTTGCAATAAAAGCATGCACATATTACTAGAAAAGCGACAATGGTGGGAAATTTTCCTTCCCTTTCTCTTGCTAACATTGGTAGATAGATTGGTAACAGTGCAAACTATGCATATATATACAGGTTTGTCAATGAATGTACCAAACTCTCATGTAGTTGAACAGTAACTAAACCTCTGAAGATTTTTTTTTTTGTTCAGAAATTAATAGAGCATGGGATAAAAGTAAACTTTGTTATATACTGTACTTCATTAAGTAAAGCATCTACTCTGTGGCTCAGACAAATAAGGAGGCTAATGATTAACTCTTTCTGTACCCAGACAATATTTCTACTGATAATTCATCTCTCAGTGGATGTGAGACCATCCAGGGACAGTCTGTTCCTGTCTGTTAGTGTATACAGGACAGAAAGCCGAGTTAGACAAATTGCTTAAATAAGGAAAAAAGGCAGAGGAAAATTAAGGACCCACGTATTTGTTTAATAAAGTGTATTACAAAGTTTACTATTATCATCTGTACTATTCACTTATCCATATTATGTCAAAAATGCTTTAAAGCTGGGTTCACACTTTCCAACGTATATGCTGAGCGTACACATTGCCATATTCTGGCAGATGGAGGCATAGTTGTAGTTTATATGACATATACTGTAAAAGCTACATCTTTCCCTCCTGCTGAGTGACATAATACACTCAGCGGAGGTATTAGAAGCCTAGCTCAGCAGGACGAAGGACACCGATAATGTAACTGTCCATAAAAGGACTGTGACATCACTGGGGAAACACCCTATACCAGTGATGGCGAACCTTTTAGAGACTGAGTGCCCAAACCACAACCAAAATCCACTTATTTACCGTGAAGTGCCAACATGGCATTTTAAGCAGTAACTTATTACTATGTGTTCTTCCACATCTTTCAATTGTATGGGCTCCCTAAGGCCACCAATACAGTTGAAAGAAAGAGGGTCTCTCTGTAGAGGAAGAATAGTGGGTCCAGCAGGATGACCTCCTAAGATAATGCAGTTCTGTCAAATCCTTCTCACTTTTCCTGCAGTTCCAAACATCCATTGATGTGTCGCTTTAAAATAGTGCTGAGAGCCGCATCACATAAGTTGCCTGGGACTGCAGGAAGATTTGGTGGATTTGGTCCTATTTGGTGAACTTTGTCCTCTGGTGATGGCCTGAGTGCCCGCAAAAAGAGCTCTGAGTGCCACCTCTGGCACCTGTGCCATAGGTTCGCCACCACTGCCCTATACCTTGGCAGCAGCCAATCACCAGCTGCTGCCGTTGTTCAATCCTCGCCCGCATTCAGGGGGGAGGAGGAGTCCCCGGGAGACAAGCAAAAAAGAGGTGTGAGCCCACATTTGGGGTACATTCAGACGGCCATCTGTGGGGATGTATATGCAGCTGCATATACGTGCCCGTAGACGGCAATGGCGGCATGACAGCATACTCCATCTTTCCCCGTGTGTGCGGGCGGTGCGCAGCTTTTGTCTATGGAGGGCGTAGGGCTCGCCTCCTCCTCCTCTCCAGTGCACAGCTGTCCTGTGAAGCACAAGAACAAACAATTTGATCTGTCAATTAGTATAAAATTATCAATATGGACCAAAACGGACATGTCCCCAGATTCCTGCCATTGTGACAGCCGAGCAGTTATCAGATTTATTGGATCGATAGGAAGGCTAGTTGTGGGAATTATATTTTCCATCTGGGGGTAGCTACAGAGGTAGCAGCCATTGCAGCTGCTATGGCGCTAACAGTGTCAGGGGGCCCTGGAATCTGGTGTATTGGTTGTGTATATGAGGTATGTCTGTATACAGTATTGTATGTATCTGTGTACTTTCTGTATTGTGTGTAGATATATGATGTGTATATACTATATGCCTGTGTATATGATGCATTGGTGCACAGGCTACTGTATGTATGTGTGTATATGCTGTATGTATGTATATATGGTGTGTATCTATTGTGCGTGATTGTAACGCACATGTGTGAGTATAAGAATATGTATATTATTTTAAGGGGAAGGGGGGCCCATTTAGAAGCTTTGCTTTAGGGCCCTGCATCTCCTAGTTACGTCCCTGTTTGCCATCTCAGAAGAGTTGGAGATAAAAAGTTGGGGATAAAAAAAAGTTATAGGAATATTGGCACCTGATTTTGTAGCTCCAGGCAGGGCAACCATCAAGGGGGGTTAGTGTGACTGTGTTCAAAGGGCCCCAAGAATGAGAAGGGGCCCCAAGTCACAGAAAACCCTCCTCCCTTTCCAGTTGTAGGGAACTCACTGTGTACACAGGGATGAATGATCATTCTGTGGGGGACTCACAAAAACTTCCTAGTGGCAGTTCTGGCTTTAAGGACTAATGTCAGGGCCGTTAATAAAATGGCTGCTGCTGCTAATTTAATACACAATTTACTGTATTTTTTGGACTATAAGGCGCACAAAAAAATCCTTTGATTTTCTCAGAAATCAAAGGTGCGCCTTATAGTCCAGTGCGCCTTATATATGAACCATAGTTAGAGATAACAGCTGCCTTGAACTATGCACATGTCTGCCACCTGCTGGTCATTCATCCTTATAATCAGGTGCGCCTTACAATACGTTGCGCCTTAAATATGAACCTAGACGTTTTAGCAGGCATTCATTGATGGTGCGCCTTATACTCCGGTGCCCCTTATAGCCCCTTATTAATACTGTAATACATTTCTGGCCATTTCATAGCCCATGCACAGAGAGGAAATAATTCCTAAATTTGGGACAGTTGGCAGGTATGCAGAAGTATGGCAAGTGGTAGTCTGTAGACCACTTCTAATTATATTAATTTTTAGTACTTATGTTAAAGCATTCTCTTTTAAATAATTTCAGGTTCTGATTTCTTAATGTGTTTATAGCATGATCATTTACATAATTTTAGCTCAAAACAGTAAATAATATTACAGCTAATAATACTGATGGCAAACTGATGTTTAATTAATAATCATACACAATATGGAGCACCCCTTTAAATCCCTTTACTTGGAGGTCCCAGTAACATTCCTTGAGACACTTGTTGTTTCCTCCGCTGTGACAGCAGATTGCTCCGGGCTACAGCAAACACAGTTCTGCAACACTTCACTGGTATCCATAGTTTGTACAAGTCTTGTACATGTGTATCCAGCTGTTGCTGTGTGAAGTCACAGTAAATGAATGTTTTCCTTCGGTGACAGACAGGCTATAGGACCCTGCAGAATCCCTTCTTCCCTGTAGTCTGAGTCCACAGAGGGTGTGTAGATTCTGAAAATCAAACTTTTGCTTTTCCTTCTATGTGGGGCACAAGCTGCTTAGGATAATTCACTGTTTGTCTTTGCTGTTGCAGAAACCTGCCCCAAAGTCCACACAAGAAGATTTGCATTCTTGTCCTCACATGGTTAAAGTTGGAGCCACTGCAGAAAACTTCTCATCCTTACAAGTGGGTGTAGCAGAGTTCTCCTGGCACTACATACACAGCTCCTGGGCTGGAAAGGGTGCCAGTCATGAATTAAACTTGTCCTATAAGAGACCCCATGAATGAGATCTTAGGAAGAAGAAGAAGGGACCTGTGATGCCTCCTGCTGAAGAATACTATGCCTGATCTGGAGAAGAAGTTCTGGTAGAAAGTTTTACCAACCTGCACTTTGATATGTTGATCTTGCTGATTTTATACCTGCACTTACTGCTCCCTCCTGCCCTAGGACAGAGTATCCCAGAAGCAGGTAAGTGCCCTTATCAGGTGGCTTCTTTATCCATTCACACAAAAAGGTCACTGTGCAGACCTTCAGGTGCTGTAGCTAAGAACCTGTCCGGTGGCATTACCCAGGAGATGTAATAGGATCCCTGAGTCCCTGGTAAATAGGTAACATATACACCATGGCTCTAGTAGTAAGAGAGAAGGATTTCAACATTCCTGGCAGCTTATGTCCTGGTATGGATGCTGAGAGTTCTAGTTCTACATGATGAGACGATACTACTGAGAATATGGTCAAGTATCATAGAGCTCTGACACACACATTGCACATGTTGTGCCATGGGCATCTGTGCCAGCTGTGTGCCAAGTCATCATTTTTATTACACTGTTTGGGTACATCTGAAAATCTTGCACAACTACAATGAAATACAAAGTGGGACATGTATAATTATACATGTACCCTATTAGTATTGTATATATTGATTGTTGATATATAGAAACTTTACCGGGATTGACAGATCAGGCAGAAGCCTGATTCATGAAATGATGGTGGACTGAAATTTATGAATTCATAAAAACATTTATTTTAGTTTCTTTTTTTCATTTGGATATTGTGCATGACCTGCAGATAGAATGCTGTAGGAAGAGGAATATGGTTACACAGCAGCCAATATTTCATCATTCAAGAATTATACAAGTGTGGAGGGGGGTATTGATACAGGTAAATGGGGAACATGGATGAAAAATATTAAAATAAAACTTTTAGGTCACTTCTTTTGACTTATCTCAGTACAGGTTATGATACAGGAAACAAGCTCTGGCATTAAGGGATTTGGATCAGTAAAAATCAGAGCAGTAAATCTAAACAGGACTCCTAGGAGGGACAGAAAGAGTCCTGATCACTCCGCCCACATATTCATGTTTGTATACCTCCACTAGCACTTAGCAGGGCAAATTATTGGGCTATTCATTGAAAAGAGGTGTCCTTTGACAGTCAGTGGGGCACATTTACTAAGGGTCCGCTGACCGCAGTTTCCAGACTTTTTCCCTTTTGTGCCGCATTTAACTGGGGTTTTTGGCGCACGCAATCAGATTTTGGTGCAATAACGCCGAACTTTTATGCAACACAAATTGGGGGGCGTGGCCGTCGGACAACGCGACTGATTCGGACTAAGCGCGGGATTTAACATTCAAAATTGTGTCACAAACCATGCACTTACATGCACCGGGAAGAAGATGGTGAACTCCGGAGGACCTGAGCGGGAAGCGATACATGCAGGAAATTGGACGCCCGATCTTAGTGAGTTGTGGCAGCCCCAAATCCTCTTTGGACAACGCACCTCGGGGATCGCGATGGGACGGGTAAGTAAATGTGCCCCAGTGTCTTTGACATGTTGGATACAACCTACTTTATATCAAGTGTCCGTACCCTAATTTTGAATGCACTTTTTATGCATTAGGTTGAAGCCTAAATATATCAATGACATTAGAAAAGTCATGAAAATATGTGGGGGTCCCATATCGGGCATTCCATTATTCAGCTGTTCTCATCTCTAACAAAAATGACATTCAGGAGACCACAGCTCCATTCTTTGTGTAGTGGCCATGTTGTATTGCTGTAGCTCATCTGCCATTCACTTGAATCCTGGATAATTACAACCTAGTTCCTCAATTAATGAGAGCTAAGCTGAAGTAACTGTGCATGGCCGCTACTCAGAGAAAGAAGCTGTGTTTCCAGATGTGTTCTCAATATTAGGGCTAAAACACATGACCATGCTCAGTCCCTGAATCACTGGAAGTGTGGTGGCTGTACAATGTCCTCCAACCAGGGCTTGACCTTAGGTGTGGGGGCAGCTGGATTCCCCTGGTGGGGAGTTGGCTTGATGATAGCCTTGCTCACAGGCTGCTTCCACACAGGGCAGGGCCAGCGAAGGGATGCAAGAAGAGGATGAGGCCACAAGGTAATGAGGATTCCCCCTGGGGCCCTCCTGGTGTGTGTAGTGAAGGGATTCTCAGTAAGATGGTTAAGAGGAGGCTGTGGTGGGCCTGTGATGTTAGCGGCAGCCAGGGATCACACATGGAGACAGGATTTTATAAGCATATAACTAACAGACTCTTTATTTCACAAACTTTCATCACAGCAACGGGTAACAAGCTGAGGCAGTAGGTCTTTCCTGCCAGGTCCATGAGGTAGCTGAATGGTTGGTTTGCAATCTAGGTGTAACTCCCAGCCCTGGTCCTGTAGCTTGTAGATGGGGAATAGCTTAGGCTGCTTGGGCAGCAATCTACTACAGGCTCTGAGGAGGTGAGTACACAGAGCTGCTGGTCTGCTGGAGGGAGACAGTAGCTGCTAGTCTCTGCAGACCTTCTGATGTAGACTGAAGACTGACAGAAAGCTCTCCACTAGTCATAGGTAGCCGATGGCTCACTAAACCCTGCCCCTAAACTGCTCACCACACCCCCTTTAACCCAATAATATCGGGTTAAAAGTGGAGTGGTGCAGGATGCCTGACTGGCCTGCGGCTGTAATTTCCATCACTACTCTCCCCCCAGGGCCTTGCAAGAAACTCCCTTATATACACTTTAGCAGAAGCTAATTACAAGGTAGTCTGGAGTAACCAATCAATGGCTGACCTCGCTGCAGATAATGATGTTGCATTTTTGCAAACAGTGTAGACATTAACCCTACTTTTACAGACAGATGGCCGATCAGCTGCAATACCATGCATAACCCTAAGATTATATCATAATAAATATTTGACAATAGATCGAATATCGTGAATTAGCAGAGCTGTACATACTCTGTTTACCATACAGGGAGCTACTGGGAGTGGGTTCTTTTCATAATGCCCCAGCAGGTCGTTACAACTGTATTTCATAGACCAAACACTGTTCCAGGAATGGGACTCCAAGCATCATAGTAATATAACATGAAAAGAGTCCCTCCTTCCTCACAGAACAATAGTGCTGAAGTATAGGTATATTTTCAGTATTGCACTGTTGTACCCAGGGACTCCTTGCATCATTTATCTCTATGATGTGACCACCATATGGTCAGCGAATCACTGGTTATGTGTTTCATCCTTTAATGAACTGCTGATGATGGGGGTGTACGAATGTCAGACTCCCGCCAATCTTATATTGATAACCTATCAAAATAATTTTTGCCATGTAGTGGATAGATGGAGTCTGCTGGATGGCTATTCCCTTGTTATTACTCTCTCCATAGACACATTAACATAGATTCTACTGCACCCAGGTACACAGACCAGCTTGTGTGTGTACATGTAATATATATTCTTGACATGATTTCCTTCTCAACCCATAGTAGCCACCATAGTTAAATGCGGCCTCTGGGTCCTATATACTTGAACTACTCCGCTGTGATATCTGGTGTTATAATTACTATATCGCCTACATACTAATATCCTTCTAGCTTTACCAGGCGTTCCCCTTGGAGTTACATACAAGGCTGGAATTGAGCTTCTCCTCTCTCTCTCTCTCTCTCTGATATTAAAAAACGTAACATAATAATGATTATTACTCACAATTCTGTTCTGTCTGTCTGGGAGCTTTGGTATCATTATGACATAAAACAGAATTCGCCAGGGGCTTAATAAAAAAATAACAAAGAATCATTGAACCTGGTTCAGAATAATAACACTCACATTTGTCCTGCTGAAATATAATTGTTTAGTTTTCCTACTAATTACTCTTTGTGGTTCCCGTCCACCCACAGACATTTACTGTGTATACTCCTTATTTGGTGCTATCAAGCATGGGCCTACTTAAATATCTTCCAGGTACAGAATGTTTAGTTAATGTTGGCTAAACCACAAGACGCGGCTCTGTCTTTAGTTTGTCGGCTGTTTAAAATATGTTTTGATGTGGATTTTAATAAGAATTGCAGTTGTAATTCCTTTTATATCCTGAGGAGGCAGCGTGGGCTAGATAAATACTTGCTATCTGGTTCCTTCACAAATTTCAGCTGATTTTTGGTGATAAGAACCAGGTAAAAACCCTTCATCACAATAAGATAACATACACTCACCAGCCACTTTATTAGGTACACCATGCTAGTAACGGGTTGGACCCCCTTTTGCCTTCAGAACTGCCTCAATTCTTCGTGGCATAGATACAACAAGTGCTGGAGCTCCTCAGAGATTTGGTACATATTGACATGATGGCATCACCAGTTGCCGCAGATTTGTCGGCTGCACATCCATGATGCGAATCTCCTCTTCCACACATCCCAAAGATGCTCTATTGGATTGAGATCTGGTGACGTGGAGGCCATTGAGTCCAGTGACCTCATTGTCATGTCAACCAGTCTGAGCTATGATTCCAGCTTATGAACATGGCGCATTATCCTCTGAAAGTAGCCATCAGATGTTACAGGGTACATTGTTGCTCATAAGGGATGGACATGGTCAGCAACAATACTCAGGTAGGCTGTGGCGTTGCAACGATGCTCAATTGGTACCAAGGGCCAAAGAGTGCCAAGAAAAATATATTCGACACACCATGTCCAATTACTGTCCAATTTTATGAGCTTGTGCCAAATTGTAGCCTCAGTTTCCTGTCTTAGCTGAAAGGAGTGGCCACCCGGTGGGTCTTCTGCTGCTGTAGCCCATCTGCTCAAAAGTTCGACGTACTGTGCGTTCAGAGATGCTCTTTGTTCCATACTTGGTTGTAACGGGTGGCGATTTGAGTCACTGTTACCTTTCTATCAGCTTGAACCAGTCTGCCCATTCTCCTCTGACCTTTGGCATCAACAAGGCATTTCCGCCCACAGAACCTGCTCCGTCACTGGATGTTTTTTTCTTTTTGGAACATTCTCTGTAAACCCTAGATATGTGTGTGTGAAAATCCCAGTAGATCCGCAGTTTTCTGAAATACTCAGACAGCCTTCTGGCAACCAACAACCATGCCACGTTCAAAGGCACTCAAATCACTTTCTCACGAGTCTTCCCATACGATGCTCGATTTGAACTGCAGGAGATTGTCTTGACCATGTCTACATGCCTAAATGCACTGAGTTGCCGCCATGTGATTGGCTGATTAGAAATTAAGTGTTAACGAGCAGTTGGACAGGTGTACCTAATAAAGTGGCCGGTGAGTGTATATTCTATGTCATCAATGTACAGTATAAATGGTGGATTGAACACCTATGAATTTATTGTGTAGTTGATAGTTCTCCAAACACATTGAAGAGTAACTATCCAAATCACTGTAAAACAACAAAACTTTTTTTAACACAAGTGATATTTGATACAGTTAAACAAGCAAGCCAAAAATATTTGGAGAGCTGTTCTCTATTGTTTTGGATGTGTATCAAATTCTGAAAGGAGGCCAACTCCATATTTGGATGTGCAACCTACTACTGTGTAAGGGCAATGCAAGGGCTGCCTGAATTTCAACTACTAAATGATGAAACCGCTGTCCAATCTGCAAGCAGAAGTAGCTGAGCCGACTGTACACAAAGTCCTATCTGCAGGCAGTGTGTTATAGAGCAGGAGGAGCTAAGCGGACTGTACACAAAGTCCTATCTGCAGGCAGTGTGTTAAAGAGCAGGAGGAGCTAAGCATACTATACACAAAGTCCTATCTGCAGGCAGTGTGTTATAGAGCAGGAGGAGCTAAGCGGACTATACACAAAGTCCTATCTGCAGGCAGTGTGTTATAGAGCAGGAGGAGCTAAGCAGACTATACACAAAGTCCTATCTGCAGGCAGTGTGTTATAGAGCAGGAGGAGCTAAGCAGACTATACGCAAACTCCTATCTGCAGGCAGTGTGTTATAGAGCAGTAGGAGCTAAGCGGACTTTACAAAAAGTCCTATCTGCAGGCAGTGGGTTATAGAGCAGCGGAAGCTCAGCAGACTGTACACAAAGTCCTATCTACAGGCAGTGTGTTATAGAGCAGGAGGAGCTCAGCGGACTGTTTACAAAGTCCTATCTGCAGGCAATGTGTTATAGAGCAGGAGGAGCTCAGCGGACTGTTTACAAAGTCCTATCTGCAGCCAGTGTGTTATAGAGCAGGAGGAGCTCAGCGGACTGTTTACAAAGTCCTATCTGCAGGCAGTGTGTTATAGAGCAGGAGGAGCTCAGCAGACTGTACACAAATTCCTATCTGCAGCGTGTTATAGAGCAGGATGAGGTTGTACGCAGTGTACTATGTGTACCATACATCATAGTACACAGTGCACCAGTTTTCTGTCTGACTTTGCACTAGAAAGGACATGCAAACTGCTTCTACATGTATTTATAAAGTGACTGCGCAGTTTTGTGTTGCGGCTGCATTGCGTCTGACAAGACATAAAAATATGCACCTAAAGAGATGTGTTACTGTTTTGTCAGACCCTCCACCACAATTCTGTCTGACGTGCCCCACAATTCTGCAACATGAACAAAGTGCACCAAAAAAAATGCAGGCACACCAGACCGCGCACCACGATTCATGTATCTGGCATATCAGTCTGGCTATCAGCAGACTGTATGATATAGAGCAGGAGGAGCTGAGCAGATTGTGCATACCATTCTTTCTGCAAGCAGTATGTTAAAGTGCATGCTTTCAGTCACTGAATACAACCACCCACTAGACGCATTTATCTTGGCTTGTATGTCTGTAATTGCACCTATTCCACCCTTTATGCCACCTCCATACCAGGTGGGCGTGGAGGGGTGTGAAGAGGGTACGGCCAGCAGTGATGTGGGCCTGCGCTGGACTTGAATGAGTTTAGGTGCAGGCTATGGCACAATTGTATGCCAGGCCTCTAGATGATTCCACAGGTGCTGGGGGGCAGGATTTCATAATATAATTTTATCATATGATAAATGTTCCCCCATCCATCTAATGAACTCTGTTTAGTGAATACTTTTTATGAGCTGTTCATGTGCTGGGAGCATCTGAAACAGAGTTATAAGTAAATCTGGGACATAAGTCATAAGTAAATTTGGGACACTAAGCCTCTGGTGCTTAAGAACATACAAGTGGTTTTGTGCGGTTTCCCTTTAATGGTACTTGTCATTGCCAGTCACTGTATTAGCTCATGGTAGTGGTGGACAACTTTCTATGAGAGCAAAGTATTGATCATAAGAAATACCAAGTAATTGTATGAGATGAATCCTGGAGAACAATAAGATGTTGGAGAAGACAATAATAACCTCAGGGTAAAAGTACTCCTTAAAGTGCTACCTACATTATTTGTGTTCCTTGGTAGATCTTATGATTATTAGTAGCCTCTGTTTCTCTTGAATACATATAGATGCTGGATTTGGCAGAACACTATTTCCATATGGTTAATAAGTGCAGAGTGTGATGTAAGTGAGAGAGAAGTTGAGGTTGCCAATATTTGAGTAAATCCTTGCATGGAGATGGTTTTTTGATCACCCATCTGTTACCATTAACGTAGTCAGGTTTCTATGGAGTGTAAATAAAAGTACAGTATACTTTCAATAAGCAGTATATGATGATACAATAATATCAGTTACATTTAGCGTTTTACCTATTATTAATATATAAAATAATATTGCCATTATGGCAGCAAATGTTGTTGTCTGGTTTCCTGTGGTCTTGGAAATTCCTTTCTATTGGCTGATACTAAGTCTGATGCTGCTCTCGGTTATGTGGATTTTTGGAATGGTATGAACCTGTGGAACGCTATTTTGAATGGCAATGTTCCCACCTTCTTTATACAATTTGGCATCATACATCACAGCAGTCAATGATGTCATGGCCATATAGATGCAGCATTCAAGGGCCAGGTGATTATTGTCTGCTATTATACATGATATGTAAATGTTCCCATAGAGCAACTAGGGCTCCATTCAGATACCAGTATTCACATCATTATTGTCTTCAAAGGCTATGAACACCTTTGTTCAAGAGAAAAGATATATATTTATCACAATATCTTATTTTTTATCTACTGACACTACTAGACATGGGAGAGGAACGACTGAATAGTGACTGACTGTTAAACACAGGCATGACTGAGGAGGGAGGCAGCATAATTTACCTGTATCAGTCTGAGCTGTCTTCTGTGAGATAGGAGAGGAAGAGGGTGTGGCTGAGGGTAGCAGCAGGATTGGTCAGTATCAGCCTGAGCTGTCAGCTGTGAGATGGGAGAGGAAGAGGGTGTGGCTGAGGGTAGCAGCAGGATTGGTCAGTATCAGCCTGAGCTGTCTGCTGTGAGATGGGAGAGGAAGAGGGTGTGGCTGAGGGAAGCAGCCGGATTGGTCGGTATCAGCCTGAGCTGTCTGCTGTGAGATGGAAGAGGAAGAGGGTGTGGCTTGGGGAAGCAGCAGGATTGGTCGGTATCAGCCTGAGCTGTCTGCTGTGAGATGGGAGAGGAAGAGGGTGTGGCTTGGGGAAGCAGCAGCATTGGTCGGTATCAGCCTGCTGTGAGGTGGGCAGGGGGTGTGAATGAGTTAAGCAGCGGGATTGAGCTATATAAGCCAGAGCTGTCTTCAAGGATAGAGAGGGGAACTGGACACGACTGAGCTTCATGACTTGCTGGAGCTTGTAACTTTTGTTCCTGCATAAGAGGAAATTGACTGTCTGAATCTTATTCAAACAGCTTTTAGTGATAAAGAAACATTGAAGCTGTGCTTTTTATAGCAATACATGCAAACGGCCTCACAGAATAGGTAGAACATATTTAATCCATCCCTATTGGTCTTTTTATAAATAAAGACAGCATGGAAAAAAGTGTCCATAGCCTTAAGGTATTTGTTTTTGGGGTATTTTCTTCTACAATGGTTTGTTATATGGTCCCTATAATGAATTTCCTAAATGGCACAGTGAATCGCCAGGGCATTAATGCAGATTTCACAGACTAAAGCTGGAAATACAGTGAAGATAGCTGGCGACTGAACTTGCTATTCTCCTGCAGTAACACAAGTTGTAACACAAGTTGTCGCCTCATAGATTCTTGTTGGAGAGCGTCTATATTACTTATTCATCTAGATGGCTCACTGGCAAATTATACTGGGATGTGATGATGTTAGTTGTGGCTCTCCTGCACTCAGTGATGGTTAATACTGTATATATTCTATCACATGACATAATAGAGTGAAGGAACAGAAGTGACATGACTAAGGGTTGTGGAACGTATACAATAAATAAATAGGTATATCTTCACATTCATAATGGATCTGCTATATGTCCTGCATAAAACAACACTTCAACAGGCTCCCTTATAAGAGGTGGTTCACATTGTGCAGCAGATGAAGCGGTTTTGGCTACAGACTGTGACTGCCTTTAATATAGAGGGGGCATTTGTATAAGGAGAATGCTAAATATTTTAATTTGTGGACATTTTTATGTTTCCTTTATATAGTTCTTACTTTGTGATATACATTCTGCTTGTTAGCGCTGTATCTGTATAGACCTGGAGAAAGGGTTTATTAACACAGCGTGAAATCTCTCTTCTGTCAGGGAGGAGATCAGAAAAGCCGGCCATATGCTTTGTTTGTGTTGATTTGTACCTGAATTTCATCAGTAAAAAAGATAACTGCAGACCCTGACTCTCTGGACATTTCCCTTTGGGGGGCACCTTGCCTTACCACCACTTCCATAGAGCAGCATGTGGTGATACCTAAACGGTGTTTGGCAGACCCTGCTACCCCTAACGCAGAGACCGGTGACCGGGAGCAGCACTCAGTCTCTACAATGTGTATATATGTGATACGTCATGGAAACAGCGAACCCAAGGTTAGAAATTTGATTCCTAAAATAAATGGAGATGAAACTGCTCCTTATTAAAATAAACCATGAATTCTGGAATCTATCCCCTGAAGCTTGTACTGGAGGCCTGTCAGCTTTGTATAGTTTTTCCTGCATCTCCATTATTCTCTACATGGTGAGTGACACTGACTTATTAAGGGATTTAACTTGACGTTTATATTACTAACACGCACTGTGGAAGATTTTATTGAAAGGCGGAGGTTCTGCAAAAGTCACAGTCACACAGTCACAATTTACTTTTTGCGTGATTGGGCATTGACAGGTTCTCCCAGCAAAGTGTCCATAGACAATAACTCTCCAGCGATCAACTTTTAGCAGTGAGGAAACCTAGAAGTAGGTTTTATATTCCGGTACAGTGCCCCCACAGGAACATTACATGGTGGTTATTTAAATCAATGGCTTGTCTATGCATTCTGGACAGATTAGAGTCTCAGGACAAGGGGAAGCTTTTGGCAACTACACTGGCTGAAAGAGCAGATCCTGTACTAGAGACCTCTAGAATTCCCTGATTGTAAGTTGTAGGCATTTGGGGCATTTATTATTGGCTTTCCACCAATTTTTTGGCAATTTTTTCTCTTTACCTTGCTGCATGTGCCACAATATTGGTCCTTTTCCGACACACAGACCTTTCTTTTTGGGTGCACAATTTGGGCACAGCTGTGAAATCCCAATACTTTTCCTGCCCTTCTAGTTTACAGGCAGTTTTTTGACGCAAATTTTGGGGCCTTCATGAATGTGGAGTTAGTTCAGACCAAGTTCGGTGGTGCACCAATTTATTAACATCCTATGCCAAAAATCTAACACCCCAGCCTAATTTATTGCACCAAAAACATGGATCCTTCGCCAAAAATTATGAATACTCCCCAATATGTCACATTAAATAAATAGGTCCCAACTCATTATTTGAGAACCTCATAAATCTTACCAGTCCATATGTTTAAGGGCTAACTTTGACCTTTGAACATAGGCCATGCACCCCATGAGAGATAGGCTTATATTTCTGAAGCCCATACTAGCCACTTTGATCTGTCAATCATGTTATCAATGCCATCATTACGTACAATGTATGATCTACACATAGGATCTAAACCTAATTTTGTGGGTTGTAAAAATTTACAAAACTGGTTCAGGTTTATTGCCATGTGTTGTATATCCTAACCTTCTTTATTTTAGTTGATATGAAATACAGCTGAATTGTAATGAAATGCATCATATTTATTCCAATAAAAATTAGATTAGCCATGCATGGGGTGAGCAGAACACTATGTGCTAGGAGATAAGGTCACTAGGAGATGAGGCATCACCACTGTTCTTGAGCTGCTAGTTTCTTGGCAATGAAGGGGTCTCTTCTAGTCTTTGTGCCACTTGAGTCACAACAGCGCTTTGTATTCTGGGCCTGCCAGCACAAGCAATGAATGTCGGGTACTTTTCACTTGCAGTGGAAATATCTTGCTGGCATTTGCCATTCTCCAGTAAAGACCAGAGAACTTTCCTAATTCTTGCTGGAAGCAACATATTCCCTCTGCCATATATTTTCCCATATACATCACATATTTCCAGGCAAGGTTCCATTCTCTTATATTACTGTACTTATCACAGTGTAATATTCCCACGGGTGGTGAGGTGCGGTAGCTTTTACCTCTGGCATAATTACATCCTTCCGCAGTACTAAAAATTCTGTTAATGGACCTCTGATTTACAATTTGGAATGTGACAGGGATAATGAGCATAAATAATTTCCCAATGCAATGTACAAAATGGGAACATGTACTAAGGCTTGTAGGCCAGTTTTCTGCCTCCACACCAAGTGGGCGTGAAAGGGTGAGAAGAGGGTCCTGGTTTATGGTTTAAAATTTGCACCTAATAGGGCTAAAAAAAACCTGCTATTTCCGCGTATAATGCTCAGTGCGGTAATTCATTAAGATCGTGTGCCAGAAATCTTGAATGTGTTGCTTTCCTGCACTGGTCCGACAGAGTTCACCATCTTTTGTGTGGTGTACCTTTAACATAGGGCATGTGACACAATTTCCAAGTTAAATACGGCACTCAGTCCTAATTTGTGTCACATGGAAGCCAGCGCAGTTGTGCCACAAAAGGGTTGCAGCGACACACTAGCAGCGCAGACACTTCTTAAATACCTGTGCAAGCCGGTTTAGCTTAGAAGTACATGCAAAGTCTGATAAACGTGCAGCGAAAAGCCCCACAAGCTGCTGTACATAGGTTTCTCAAACACAAAGGTTGATTTGGTATTTTTGGGACTCAAGCAAAGTTTTGTCTGGGGGGCCCCCTACTGCATAGTTCTTGTACAAATAGAAAAGCATGGAGTTTGCCATAGCTTAAAACAGTGTGACTTCCTTTAAAGGACAGTTTTATGGCTTCAAGTAGGGTGTGGGTTTGGGAGAATTGGCTGCATTCCACTACTATAGGGGCCTTCACAACTGGGTAAATCATCTCCTGCTTATACTCCATACTTTGATGTGTAGAGAAGTAGAAAAACATAGATCAGTTCTGTTATTGAACAAAACGCAAGGTCAAAAAATATATTATTCTTAGAATTTAACAGGAGGTCCATTGTACACATTCAATATTGGTATTCTCAGTAGTACAGATAGCCATTTTCTGATTTTCTAAGCTGGATTTTTAAAGGTCCATTACTTCTGCTAATACCCTTCATTTATATATAAAACAATTGCCACATTGCCATACATCTAAAAATTCATACCTTTTTAAATAGATTTAAAATTGTATGCCATTAAACTCCCAGTTCCCTCAGGTAGAGGGTGAAATGTCCTTTCTAGAATTCCCTATTTCATGTGAAATCCATTTTCCTATAAATAAATAATCCCCTAAAGTCATATGAAAATGGGTTGGGAAGAGTATTTTACATGAGATTAGTCACTTTTAGAGGATGCAGGGGGATTGTCACTTCACACTCTGCTATCTTCAGGTCTTTAGTACCTTGTATCTTCTAAAACGCATCAGGCTTGTGGTTCTGTAATTTTTAGAACCACAGAGACAGTCAGAGACAGATAGACACTGACAGATAGACACAGTCAGAGACACTCAAAGACAGAAACGTTCAGAGGCAGAGAGATAGATATAAATAAAATATTTTTTGCTAACCCAGTCTATTTTGGTATTACTAAGAGCAGTTATTTACTATCCCAGGCAACACCGAGAGCTACAGCTATTCTAATATAAAGATCAAATCTGGAAAAAATCTAAGGGCTGCTGTGACGACTGGAAAAGTTTGTCAATTTAGGTATCAGAATAGGATTTATAGGAAAAGGGGTGCACAAATTTCACAGTTAGAGTGAAGATATACAGTACTGTAACTACGGGAGAGCTCTGTTCTGACTATGAGGAGGCTCCAGTGATGTATAAGCAGTGGCGGATTAAGTGTCCCATGTGCCCAGGGCTGTTCACATGGCTAGGGCCCCCCACCAACATGTGTCAGGATGTTGGGACATAAGTACTACTCTATATCCTTAATCTTGTACTGTTTATAAAAGTAATTTAATGATGAACTACAATCGTGCTCTTATAACCCATCTATTTAGAAAAGCCGAATATTCCCGAACTGCATGAAACCCTCCACCCCGACTGCTGTCCAGACCAGATCTCCCAGACAGTGTAGGTCAGTGGTGGCGAACCTATGGCACGAGTGCTGGAGGTGGCACTCAGAGCCCTTTCTGTGGACACCCAGACCCCCACCCCAGCACAGAGTTTGTCAGAGAGGAGTCAAAGCTATTGTTTAGTGCTATTTTAAAGCAACACATCCTTGGCTGCCAAGACAACAGGAGGAGCAAAAATGTTTGATCAGAGACGGATTATCTTTGGAGCTCCTGCTTTTCTTCCTCTTCAGGGAACCCGAAGCTCCTAAATTAACCCCTCCCCTAACCCCCCCCCAAAAAAAAAACAGGGAAAAGATATTGACTGGATGACAACCCCTAGGGTAGGAAATGCAGCGGCTACTCATTAATGAAATGTCCACAGCAGAGCCTGTCTATACTGAAATGTCCACAGTAGAGTCCCCCTTTACTGAAATGTCCACAATAGAGTCCCCCTTTACGTAAATGTCTACCTGCAGGGTCCCCTTTACTGAAATGTCCACAGCAGAGACCCCCTTTACTGAAAAGTCCACCGGCATGGTCCCCCTTTAATGAAATGTCCACCCCAGATGCTCCCTCATTACTGTTACGTCCACAGCTCTCTTCAAAAAAATTTTAAAGAAAAAAATAGTCACCTTCCGGCTTCTTCTCGCTGGCCCCGCCGCTCTGTCTTCTCCTCATCCCGCTGCTCCGTCTTCTCCATCTTCCAGCCCGGACGCATCACTATGATATGCCGTGTGACATCATAGTGTAAGGGCCTGCACGGCGCATAAACTATGACACCACACAGTCATAGTGATGCGCCAGGGCAGGAAGAGCAGAAGACGGAGCCGCAGGGCCGAGGAGAAGAAGCCGGAAGTTTAGCATAGTTTTTTTTTTCTTTAAGACTGAAAACTGATCTTCATATAGGGTGCGGGTATGGAGCCTATATGGAGATCCACCATTGTGTATTAGGCCTACACATACATCTCCTATTGCCCTTATTATTTCATCATTCTGCAAAATGTTGTGTAAATGTGTCGTTATAGTCATTTACTGACTTTGAGACCTGGATGATAATTGTCCAGGTCTGATGAATATAAAGCTATATGCCCATATATGTATAACTGTCAATCATTCTATGTACATTGACATGTACCCCGATGTGAATGACGTTGCATGTTTGGTATGTACTGGAAATGTTAGCTGACACTAACCTCAGCTAAGAAATGAAAAAGCAGATAGTTCCCCTTCACAACATGATATTTATACGGTGATGAATGCTGTAGGGGTTTGCAGTCCACCTGCACAGCCACAGATGAAATCCATCATATTGGCCACAGATATGTGGACGCTGCAGAGATGAGATAAGCAGATTCCCACTGGTAATAGGATTATAAAGGAAACCTTCACATATGACAGATAATCTGCTGCACCCCTAGAAATAGCGCACTGCATCCACTACAGAGAAAGGAGTGACCGGGATAGTTTACAGCACTGTGGTTACTCATCGATCTGTATCCTGCACATTGTCAGCAACTTCACTATGCGGATTGATAACCTGTCAGGTGCAGAGCCATCGATTTCTATTGTCAGATAGCTTCAGAGGCTTGTGAAATAAAATAGGAGGTAGTTTATAATATAAGTACCGTGTATACTGTAGTAAGGTTTTCTTACCCCTTACTGAAAGACCCAATGGAAGGGACAAACAGATGGAGTCAATGCTGCAAGCAGAGGTCATGAATCCCTACACAAAGTAGGAAAGTATACTGGAGAACTATTAAGCTTTCCATTATACAAAGAATTCCAATTCCAGCATAGTCAGGATGCTGATTACTAAAGTTAGAGATTCACTACCACTTTTTATGAAAATGGTCGCCCTTGTTAAGTTGAAGAAGAATATAGAACAAAATTCTTGCAATTGTTGTGCAACTTTCCACAATAGGTAAAAACGGAGCAGCTGGACAGATTGTAGATTACTAGTCTAAACCAGTAAGATGATATTAGAGGTTATTAGATAATGCTAGAGGTGAACAAATCAACCAAGATTCGCTTTGCTAAAGCTTCACCAAATTTTTCAAAACTCTCGGTTTGGGTTCAAATCCATTCGTTCTGAACCAATGTTTCTTCAATTGTCCTGTAAATTGGTATAAAACCCCCTAGTCCTCTAAAATACTGATTTTTCTTTTACAAATTTGTTCTTTTCTCCTCGACCACTCCCCTCCCTAACTTTTTGGACTATATTAGCCAAATTTTTCTTTGATTAAGTGCCGGAAAAATTACATAATTAGACCAAAACTACGAACCAACAAATTGATTGGGTCATCTTTAGATAGTGCCCAGGAGCACTCCATAAAATTAACACAACTGAGACAAGTTGCCGCATCCATACTGACACAAATAATCACCCCGTTTATCCTGAATTGCTCTCTGAGCTGCCTTTATGTAGCGTGACAGTGACCTGAATTTCCCTGAGTTAGCCAAAGACTTTAAATGAGTCGTGACGATAAGTCGAAGAAGTTTTGCTGTCTCCTACAACTCTCAATGAAGATCCACAGGAAACCATCCAAAGCCAAATTTCTTTTTTACTTTTTCTTTATATTTGTGAATAGAGGTAGTTATGTCAGGAAAACAGGCCAGATTTCAAGCAGCGATAATAATCAAAAGACTATTAAAGGGGTTTTATATTACTGGAAAAACATGGTTGATTCTTTATGGAAAACACTGCCCCGGTTTTGTCTGATATGAGAGTTGGCCTACTATGTAGCAGAAGATCCTTTAATGGGTCCAAGTTCCAATACAAGAAATATCCCCTGCTGGAACCCAATGGCCCTGCAGAAAACAAAACCATTTAGGGTTGACCAACCAGAGATAACACGTTTTCATATTGGACCTTTTGTCTAAGCAGCTTTACTAACAAACCCAGTATTACAATGGAGATATTTAGTAGATGTTCTCCATCCACCCCCACAACATCCATTTTTACAGGGTTTGTTTTCTTGAATCTCCAATTTTTATGCATGAAACTGATGTATACATAGCATGCAAGTTGGCCAAAAGATTATTGATTTTTACAACCAAAATGTGGTGTCAGGTTTTGGTATCTGTCAAGTGGCATTCAATGGGGCAGATTTACTTACCCGGTCCTGTCACAATCCAGCGGCGCGTTCTCCGACGAGGATTCAGGTCTTCCGGCGATTCACTAAGGTCGTGCGCCCAATGTCCACCAGGTGTCGCTGCTACGCCGAGGTCCGCCGGAGTTCACCAACCTATTCCTGTGAGTGATTGATTTTGCGACACAAATCATTTTTTTTCCCGAATCCGTCTGGTTTTCCGACGGCCATTCCCCCCGATTTCTGTTTCGTGAAAGCCGGCGCCAAAATCCGATCGCGGGCGCCAAAATCCCGATGGAATTCATCGCAAAAAGGAAAAATTCGGGCATCCCAACGAAAGTGCGGCCGCGGAGCCCTTAGTATACGAGCCCCAATATGTTTGCTGTAGCACATTGTGAAAGTACCCCTTCTTCTATGTTGCAGCCTTTTTTTATTACTAACAATTTAATTTTTGCCTAAACCCTCACTTTACCTCTTGTTGTGCTTGTAGAAGTAATCGGGGATGATGGAATTAATTAACCAAAATAATTAAGTAGAGATTTGCACTGAATAAAAGAAATTAGGTTTTTGAATCTGCTTTTATACCGAAAATATATGCACAGGCAGTCCCCAGGTTACGTACAGGATAGGTTCTGTAGGTTTGTTCTTAAGTTGAATTTGTATGTAAGTCGGAAATTTATATTTTATAATTGTAAACCCAGCCAGAATTTTTTTGGTCTCTGGGAAAAATGGATTTTAAAAAAAGTTCGGTTGTTATAAGAATCAGGAATAACAATAAAGCTTCATTACAGACACCTGTGATACCTGTTACAGCTGATTATTGTAGCCTAGGACTAAAGTACAGTAAATTACCAACTTCCAGAGGGCCGTTTGTAACTAGGGTTCGTCTGTAAGTCAGGTGTTCTTAAATAGGGGACCGCCTGTATATGCAATAACAACAAGTTGTTGCAAAATACTGATAATTAAAGGGGCTGTTTCAACATTAACATATCATTCATTTGTATTGGCGATAAGTATTCGATGACTCACATGGGTCACACATTCGCTCTCCCACCCTAATTATTTGGATGGATAATAAGTTAGAGCTTTATTCATTAGACAAATAGAGTTTGAATAGTGATCAGGAAATGATAGTTTCATGTAAGACTAAAATGTTTGTTTATAATTAGACGTTAGACAGGGTTGGTTAAGTTTGTATGCATTTCTATGGTAACAGACTACATGTGAACTATGTAGTCTGATCCTACTGTCATGCCATGTTACCCTTCCTATTTATAGATGTGATAAACACGGAAACTGCATCAGGTTTGTTTATAGTCTGTAAACTCAGAAAAACATTGTTCTGCATAGGAGGTAAATCAATTAAACAGAAACAAAAGCTGTTTGCATAGTTACATTATTTTTTCCTTGATGTACTGAATATGGTATACAATCAATAGCAAACGTACACATATTCTTTCATTGTAAGTCAGTGGTGTTTGCAAAGTAACAAAGATTTCCTATTGAAAAGCCATAAGCTTTAATAAGATCTCCAAAGTCAAATTCCATTCATTGAATTAATGTTTACATTGTTATAGTGGCATGCAAGACTTTATCCCCGAAATTCTAAAACTTACACTTAGTTTATTCATGTGCTGATTCATCTATAAGCCTAAAAGTGTGTAATGTATGTTCCTTAGTGAGTGATTGCAGGGATAGTAGTAACATCCTCTAGTATGTATAATATATACGCTGCTTCCTATGGTGCTGAAATGTACAATCTAAAGCAAGGTTAGGTTGCTGCACTTGTTTTATGGATGGCTGGAAGGTTTCCATGTTATACTATGACACAGCCTGAGTCATAAACATAATACCAATCATTTCCTTGGAAACCTGAATTCCATAGAAAGTTTCCTAATTCCTCGAGCACGTATTTGGTTATTCAACAGAATGACATTTTCTCCTTCTACTAGTTGCTACTGGTAACTTTTGCAGAGATATTTCATGTGTGAATGCACTTTTGGCATTCAACAGGAAAAAAACCGGCACTGATTAACTGCTTGATAAATCTTTATAGGGGTACATCCAATGCATGTACGAAAACATGGGGGAAATTTACTAAGGACCTTTCAATTACGTGCAAACTGCTTGCACAGGTATTTAAGAAGTGCCAGCGCAAAATATATGTGGTTCACATGACCCTTTTGTGTCGTGGCTGCACTATCCTTTATGCAACACATATTTCGTTATTGAAATGGGCCTTCTGGTGCACAGTCGAATCCTGTGCCACATTTAACATGCCAAGTCCGACAGAAGTGTGACACACGCCCAAAGGAAAGATGTGATTGGTGCCTGATGTGTGGAGAGAGAGCAGGTTCGGTTATGCAACAGATATAAATATTCGCTGCTTTAAATTGTGTTCCCCCCCAATTTATGCACAAATAATTATCAAAGCACTCAAATGAATATGGAACCTTCTGCACACTACAGAGGCATACTGCAGTTTGCCCACATTTGTGCCGTGGATACTTCTTAAATACATGTGCAAGAAGTTTGCACTGTTTGCGCTGTTTTAAGTAAATGTGCCCAATATGTGTAGTCTGCAGGGGGCGCCAGATTCAAGATTTGTGGCGCACGATCATCATTAATCTGGCTCTCCCTGCACTGCTCTGACAGAGTGCACTAACTGTTTTTTGGTGCACCTGTAACACGGGGAGTGCGGCACAATTCTGTCGGACTTTGCATTTTAAATTGTGCACCATAACGCCCATTTCAATGACAAAAATTGTGTTGTGTGAAGAATAGTGCTGCCCCGACACAAAACGGTTGCGTGCGACACATATGTGGTGCGGACACTTCTTAGATACCTGTGCAAGTATTTTGTTTGCCTATAGCCACCACTAGAGGGAGCAAGGGAGTTACTGCATGCTGTGTAAAAAGCACACAAAGTATGTAGTAAGCCTCCTCTAGTGGTGACTGCTGGTAACACACATCATTCTGGAACTAAAAGGGGTATTCCCACAAAGACAAGTTTCTTATATGTACTCAGGATAACAAAATAACACTTTCTTTAATTCACAAAAATACAGCATTTCTCAGATATAAGTCCAACCTGGCTCTATCAGTCCTGCTGTATACAATTTCAGTTTCCCCTAGACATGACCCAGTAACTTCAGACTTTTTGGATGAGATCATGCAGATGAGTTTACTGTCTGTCTCTGCTGTGTGGCTGTAGCTCTGCCCCCTGCACGGAGCTCACACTGCTGCACACTGAGACTCGGGGGAAGGGGGAGGCAGGCACATAACTGGGAGATGTAGCAGAGCCCAGAGTGTAACAGTGTAATGGTCTATCAACCTCTGTGTAATCATCTCATGCATCTCTGATCTGTCTCATCTCTCTTTCTATGTGTCAGTGTGTTAGTACAATGTCAGAAGCCAGTGCATATATACCTGTACCGTAATAATGTAACCACATTGTCACCCTACAGAACTAGATGGGTCATAATGTGTCTGTTTAGAGAGGCCCCATCCACACTGAGCAGCATAGAGAGTGATAGGAGCTAAAACAGCAATAAAACTCAGTAAAATAGTAAAGTAAGGGGTTAAAATGATCTTTATTGTGTTAACATCACTAGGGGATTCTTTCGTGGGAAAACCCCTTTATTACTATGATCAGACAATGTCATGAAATTCTTCCCTGGACGAGAAAACCTAATGGTGAATATACCAATGCTTGATTAAGTATTTTTCATTTTAGACAATGGGGCAGATTTACGTACCCGGTCCCGCAGTGCGTTGTCCATCGAGGATTCGGGTCCGTTGCGATTCACTAAGAACGTACGTCCTAGTTCCTGCAGGTGTCGCTGCTGCGCCGAGGTCCACCGGAGTTCACCTTTTTCTTCCCGATGTATGTGAGTGCTTGATCTTGCGACACAAATCGTTTTTTAAATTCCGCGGTTTGTCTGAATCAGTCGGGTATCCGACGGCCCGCTACCCGATCTCTGTTGCGCCAAAATCCGGTCGCGTGCGCCAAAATCCCGGGGCAATTCAGTGCAAAATGGAAATATTCAGGAAACCTGACAAAAGTGCGGCGTTCGGACCCTTAGTAAATGAGCCCCAATATCTCTGATTTTTAAGCTGAGAACTTGTAGCAGGAAGTAATTAATTCCTCCTATTCGTAGATGTGTGGAGTGGGGTCTGACAATAGTAATTTATCAGCATCCAATGAAAGTATTTGAATTAAACAAAGAAATAGGGATGCCCAAAATGTATAACAATTTGTAAATATTTTATTGGAAATTAAAGTACATACATTTAAAAACATTTAAAAAAGCACAGATTGTGCAGAAACAAACCAGTGAATCCCGGGCCTAATTCATATTGGCTATAAATATCATCAACAATACATAATTAAAGTCAAAAAAATATATATATATAGTAAGTAATCAGTCCACTAGTGTGGTATAAATTGATAAGTTATACGGTTGGTCAGATCATAATTACCTATATAGCATAAGTATAGGAGCTGGGCACCGGGAACTGGAAAGATCCCCACGCGTTTCGCCTGTTAGCCAGGCTTCCTCAGGGGTGCCAGAGTGTATAAGAACGGACATTATATAGTCCTGCTGCCCCCGGACGTCCGGCACGGACCAATCACATCATGCGGCTCAAAATTGCGGCGTGCGTGCCAAAAGCCGGAAGTGTGTGGGTCACGTGCACAACTCAAACCGGAAGAGATGGAAAAAAGTCTATGTAGGTTATGGCGCATGCGCAGATGGCATGACGGACACAGAGGTCTCGTCACGTACTTATGATATAATTCATTCACTCCATATAATCGCGTGTGCGCAATTATGTACCTGCGGAGATCACAAACATTAGCAATGGCATAAAAATATTTCAAATTTTGTGACAATTTGTAATAAAGTGTGCAAGCACTGATAAGGCAATTGTATATCCCAAAAATAAATAGGTAAGTATTATAATGTAAAAGTGCCTCAGTGCATAATAAAAGTTAAATGAAGTGCAGTATAAAGTGCAAAGGTGCAAGAGCAGAGGTTAGAGGTGATGGTATTGAGCCGCAGCGGGGATCCGTGTCGGACGCCAGGGGCAAACAGGAAAAAGAATTAATACATTATATAAAGCATTGTTAATAAATTCTATTTAAATATTAAAAATAAGGTGAACGTAGAGATAAAGGTTATAGTTCGATATACATGTATTATCAACCAAGGCAGGTTGAGAGAGATCCAACAGGGTTCAAGTCGATGAGATACTTTGGATCCATCATCAAGTGTCATTCGGATTTGAAGCCAAAAGCCCAGATTCATCTTGAACATAAGGAGCACAAATCCATGAGGACTGAAAACCAGGTAAGTTGTTTTGTTTTTTATAGGTTTATTCTTCTTCTTGGGTCAACGTCAGAGGAAGTGACTGGGGATTGTGTCAAGAGGTGTTGTCCAAGTACAGATACAAAAGTGCGGTGCAATACCTAGTGTGAATAGGAATAAAAAGAAAGGTGTTAAGTTCACAAAAATTATATATATGGTCATATCCCAATGTGAGAAAAAAATATATATATATATATATATATATACACCAGTGATATATGGGAACAGGGTCCAACTATGTGACCCGCGACAGGAAAACACGGATGTCACACAATTAGGAGCCTGCCACAGAGGGGTCCTCAAATAAAACAGAAATAGTAAGGAGGACCAAATAGTGTAAAAAATCAAACAGTGAGGAGTATTAAGAATAATTCTGGCATCGAATCAAAAGAAGGATCCTAGTCCTTGTAAAAACCGGTAAAAAGTAGGTCTGCATTTAGACCCAGTGGAGCCAAGGACTCAAGTTTATAGACCCATTTGGATTCCAGTCTTAAAAGCTCTTTGCTACAATTGCCCCCCCTTGGGTTCCAATGTACCCTCTCTATCCCGTAAACCTTAAGGCTGTGGTTATTTCCCCGGTGTACCTGTAGGAAGTGTGCTGCCACCGTGGATAGGGTCTTCCCCTTGGTCAGGTCACTTGCCGCCATCGTAATTGAGGATAGATGTTGTTGTACTCTCCTCCTGAGTTCTTGACCTGTCTGTCCCACATAAATCATTGGGCAAGAACATTTCAACACATAAATGACATCCTTGGTTTTACAATTTATGTAATCATATAGTTTGAATTCAGATTGGTTGTTAGGATGTATAAAGGTGTTTGTGGCCAGCATCCGGGGACAGATGGAACAATCACCGCAGGGGAAAGACCCCTTTAGACGCAGGCCTCTCCCAAGGGATGTTGTAGGTCTTGAAAAGTGACTAGATGTAAGTACATCTTTGAGATTACGAGCTCGTTTGGCAATCAGTCGAGGTTTCTTGGAGATGTGTGCATGGAGTCTGGTGTCGCTTAAGAGGATGTCCCAGTTGTTATTGAGGATGTGATAGATGTCAGACCATTGGTTATTATATATGGTCGTGAGACAAGGCTTGGACTCAGTGTCCCGTGTTTTTGCCTGTAGCAGAGTCTGTCGGTCACTGTCTCGTGCCCTAACAAAGGCTTTCGAGATTACCTTTTTCGGGTATCCACGTGATCTAAAACGTCCGGTCAAATCCTTTGCATGTTTACGGAAGTCAGCGATGTCACTACAATTTCTCCTGAGTCACAGAAATTGTCCCACTGGGATGCTCTGTCTTAAGTGTTTCGGATGGAAACTAGTGAAGGATAACAGGCTGTTGGTGGCAGTTTGTTTCCTGTGGAGAGAGGTGGTCAGATGAGTGCCTTCTTTGTTGATTTTAAGATCCAGGAACTCCACAGATGTATCTGAAATGGAGGCAGACAGTAAAATTTTCCATGGATTTTCATTAAGGTTTTGAATAAATGAGAGACATTGATCATGTGTCCCCTTCCAGATCATGAGCACGTCGTCAATGTATCTATACCATCCCACGACATTGGTATCAAAGTCAGCCAACCGGTACACGGTGCACCGTGCACCCATGGCCGTCCCAGACACCTGTTTGAAGTAGGATTTATCAAAGGTGAAAAAGTTTTGATGGAGAATAAGAGATAGCAGATCCAGAATGAAAGAATCGTGTCGAATTCCTCCTATTCCACTCAAATGGTTACCAATGGAATACATGGACATGCTGCATCCTTCAGAAAGAAAATTAGTTTTGGATCCTACACTGAATAATGGGGGGGGGGGAGCTTGAATACCTCCAATACAACAAAAATATCTAAAAAGGTATTATAATGGTATTTAATGATAACAAAGAGACTAAAACAATTGCTATATTTGATAGTATGCTTATCATGGTAGGTCTGGCTGACAGGAGAGAATAATAGCTGCATTTCTCACCTTGAGACACAACAGCAAAGATTGTATGGAATGCACTTCCAGGATAATGTGGTACTGCTGAAATCTCACATCCTTCCAACTATTGTATGATTAGAAGGATTGTGCAAACAGTAGTACAGGCAGTCCCCGGGTTACATACAAGATAGGGTCTGTAGGTTTGTTCTTAAGTTGAATTTGTATGTAAGTCGGAACTGTATATTTTAGCATTGTAATCCCAGCCAGAACTTTTTTGGTCTCTGTGACAATTGGATTTTAAAAATGTTGGGTTGTCATAAGAATCAGGATTAACACTAAAGCTTCATTACAGACACCTGTGATAACTGTTACAGCTGATTATTGTAGCCTAGGACTAAAGTACAATAAATTATCAATATCCAGTGGTCCGTTTGTAACTAGGGGTCTTAAGTAGGGGACCGCCTGTAAATAGAAAAGTACAAAAAGCAAATCTTCACCTGGACGCACTTCTGGATTAATACAATGGAGATCCAGTTCAATTGGAAAAGATAGATAAATAGATAGATATATAGATTGATAAATAGATAGATAGATAGATAGATAGATAGATTGATATATAGATTGATAAATAGATAGATAGATAGATAGATAGATAGATGCACTAGCGAGGTAGATAGATAGAGGCATTACAGAGGTACATAGATGGATAGATAGATAGACAGATAGATGGACAAACGGACACATAGATAGACAGACAGACAGGTGCATTAGAGAGGTAGGTAGATAATTAGGTAAGACAGATGAGATTTATAAATGGTTAGATAGAAGTAGACAGATAAAAGTTCATCTTTCAGAATTGTTCTGCTCTTGTGCTAACAACATAATCTTTTGTGAAGCTGATGGATTTCAGCCAATAATAACACCAATAAAGAATATGATCTGTCACATTTATTGAACTTTTGGCTGACGAATTTTCCATGTTGCCCTAACTCTATATTATTCCTGTAACGGCAGCCGTCTCCCTGATTTATGAGACCTCGTGTGATAATAGCAATACGTTCGATTATTTGTCCGCTCTCCCTCTGCCTTTGTCTGTATCACCGATCCTTGTCATTAGTCTAATCTATCGACTCAGATTGCTCCTGAATGGGAATTGTGGAATTGAACGTGTGACTGAATGTGCCATTGGCTCCAGGCAGAGCACAATGAGATATGTTCTAATATTCTACAACCAAAGAAGAGCAGAGATTGATGTTGGTGTCTGGTATAATGAAGGATGGCTAGAATGATGAGTAGGGGTGTATGATGGGTTGGAGGAGGGGTGTTATAACTGAATTTACATCCATTAATATTATTGTAAATGATCAATGTCTGCACTGTACACTATACATTAACTGTATGTTTATTAACATTTTGGGCTGCTCGCTGCAGAATTTTGAATTTCTGCTCCACTAATTCCAGTTTATGGGAAGAGGGCATGGTTAATTTTCTCAAAAGAGCCTTCTCATGTTCAATATTGATGGTTTATCTACACGGCACAACCTGGTAAGCTGACATCAGTGGGGGAGGGTTGAGCTGTACAAGAGCACAAAGGTGGGGGCTGAGAGCTGAGCAGTCTGCAGCACAGACAAGTCACATGTTGTTTTCTGAAATGCATCCAAACCAAAGCCCAACCCCTAGGACTACACAGAGGATTCTGTTAGGGTGCAAGGTAAGTAATAACACACAATTATATTGTAATGCAAATGCTTAGAAAAGCCAGACAGACATATGAGCAAAGCAGCTGTAATGTGCTTCTTCAACCTGTCTTTAGTGAAAATTAGGTCCCTGGTGACAGGTTCCCTTTAACTGGGTGCCGCCACAAGACGATATACAGCGTCCTAATCAGCGGCTGTTGCCACGTAAGGACGATCTAAATCGTCATCACTGTCACTGTGCCAGCACGATCCGCAGCAGGAGACCGGCCGTTCCACACAAAGATCCATGCAAAGAATGCTCTTTGCAACACAGTTTAACTCCTTAATTACTGCAATTGATTACGAACACTCGGCCCTCCGCAGCACGATCGCCAAGGCTTCTGGAGGTCTGACAAAGACCTCCGTGTCTGCCATGTACGGTGGCCTATAAGGCCCAGTACAAATCCAACCCAGCCCGCCTCCAAATTTTTTCTAATCATCAGGTGACCCCTTTAACCAAGACTCATTTGACACATTTACCCTTTCTCTACTGTTCCTCCTATACATATAACATGAACGAACAGTAAGGCCCCTTTCACACTTGAGATTTTCGCGCACGTTTTCTGGATTGAAAACGCGCATGAAAAACTGAGACACTGAACAAACTCTGACTGAAAACTGATTGAACTCTGATGCAAAATGTGCGTTTTTCACTGATTGAACCCTGATCGCACCCTGATCAAACTCTGACATGATCTGCAACGCAAGTGTGGAAGGGGCCTAAGGAAGCGAGAAAACAAACAGTGCGAGCAAGAAAACACTAACAAATATACAAATGTCTCTTTCTCTGACCTTTTCAAGTGGACGAGTGTATAATATAGAATAAACAATGTGATATTTACAAAATGGAAATCTCCCAAAGCGAGCGGGATGATGAATGTCTGGATGAAGGGTGATTTGCAGGGACAAGGAATGAGGATACACATAGGGCTCCATGAGCCAAGTCTGTTCCTAAAACAATGACATTTCACATGGACAACCTTGAGACTTTGCTGTGTTTGCAGATCCTACATCCCTGTTGACTGTCAGTAAATAGGAACATTCTTCCTTTAATCCATAGATTCAAAACAGGTTCAAGCCTAAAATCTATTACAGCTGAGTTTTTGCCACAGTTGTTTCCAGTCCAGGCAATCATTTGTTATAATGTATCAGAGCAGCCAAATATATTAAGAGGCCAGAGAATTGTTACTTTGGACTTCACACAATTGTAGCAAACACAAAACTGTAGTAAACCTATAGAGTTTTCATACTGCTTAACCTACTCCATTATACTTAGAATTAACATGTTACATATTATGAATATTAATTTATTGCATATATTATACTCCAGAGCTGCAGTCATAGGGATAAAGGCTTAAAGGGAATCTAGTGAATCTAGATTCACATTTTAAAGCAGTGGCACTGATTGAATCCACATTGATGCCGGATCAATGGTTGTAAAGGTTTTTATTGTCTCCTTGTCCTTGAGTAATTGCAGCTCATTAGCATATTTTAATAACATCATTTTAGATAAGGGATCTACAAGGCCAGATCCTGTATCAGATTGGAAACAGGATTCTGTTAGAGATGCTGCATTATAAATTTCTGAATTTTCCCCAAATTTCTAAAGATCTCTGGAAATTTCTCTAAAATAGTTTACAATCGAAAAAAAATAAAAAAATAAAGGAGGAATACCCACCTTACCACTACCCTGCTGCTCTGCTCCCTCCCGCTGCTGGTCTTTCTTGTTTCTACCAAAGTGATGAGGTGTCGACAAGACCTTCAACCAACGCAGCCAATCACTATGCAGGAATAGTTTTGGCAAGTATGTCTTCGCAAAACACCATTGTATGTGCAAACCAAATATGTGTGTGGCATTTGAGTACATGGGGTGCTAGAGGTCATATGTTCCTGTGATTATTCCTAGCATTCAGACCCACCTATTAACTACGATCTCATTAAGATCTCATTAAATAATCAGAATGCCCATTCACTTTAGTTTTTCTATATAAAATTGGAAAAAACATCATCATGATTTCCTTATAAGGCTATTTTTTTCCCATTACATCCTGGAGCTTGCAATTTAATTTCACCTTTGCCAGTTACAGTAATATAAAAAGGACAGGTAATAGTTAATAAAATCTACTATATATGTTGCCTTTAAGGCGATTACCTGTCAGCTTATGTAGGAATAATAATGGTCTGCTAACATCAAAGAGCAACTGGAATAAATTTGCATAAAATATGAATATGAAGGTTTCTATAACAATATTCTTTCTTCTCTTTGTGATCACATTGTCAGAGTAAGGCTACATGAATCATCACTGGATTTAGGATTCTACATTACTATGTTGCATTAGCTACATCATGTAGTGAGAAAGCTCAGCAGTGCCATACCGACCAATGGTTGTCCAGAATTGGAAAGAAAGGATCTCCTTTGTTTGTAGAAATACTGTCCAAAAAACAGATCCGTTGGCAACCCCATTGATATGTCAGACTTATACTTAGTTGTGTTGCAGAAAAGTATTCCTTCTGTCTAAAGTCCTCAACTGAATAATTGGTTGGTTCACACAGAAGTGAGCTCCAAAATTTAAACTGCTCTGCAGGTGATATCTGCGAGGTCCCACCAAGTTGCAACACTGAAAAGTACCGTAACCTTTTTTCGGTTTGGTTGATCCTATGAAAAATACAACTGAAAATGGGATAAATCAAACTTTTTTAATGGTGTACACAAGGGGGCACATTTACCTACCTGGTCCCTGCGTAATCCCCGATCCGGACTGTCCGACAAGGATGAACTCTGGCGCGATTCATGAAGATCGTGCGCCCGATATCCTGCATGTGTTGCTTCCCCAATCAGGTCTGCCGGAGTTCACCTTCTTCTTCCCGGGGTACGTAAGTGCATGGCTTGCGACACAATTTTTAAGTTAAATCCCGCGGTTTGTCCAATTCCGTCGGACCCCACTGATTTGTGTCGCATGAAAGCCAGTGACAAAATCCGATCGCGTGCGCCAAAAACTCCTTTTAAATCCCTGCCCCAGCGGTGCAAAACGGAAATCGTCAGGATATCCGACAAAAGTGCGGTCCATGGGGCCTTCAGTAAATGAGCCCCAAAATCTACAAAGCTCTGATATAAAGTGTTGTGCAGGGGCGTAACTACGGTGGTAGCGTGCCTCCCTGGTTTACTCACTTTGCCGCGCTCCAGCGACGGTCTCCTCGCTCTAGCGTGCCTTTTTCCCACATCCTAGCCATCTGGTCATCTATAAATAGCCAATGTCTTCCCTCATGGCCCGGCAGATCTTTGTGCTTCCATGTCATTGAGAAAGCTGTGTCCCATGTTTAGACTGATTTCCCGTTGTGACCCCGGTTCTGTTCCTGATCTTGCTTCTCAGCTGCCAGCCCTGACATTCTGCTTTGCCTCTGACGATGATCCTGTCCTGCCTGCCCCACGACCACGCGGGCAAAGTCGCGCCTGTGGAGCGACCTGGTGGTACCACGCCGCAACAAGTCCAACCTGCTTTGCGATGGCCTCTGGTGAATACGTCATTGTCCGTGGTGGTACAGCGGTTCCACTACCCCTGATCCTGACAGGTAGCAGCCAGAGCAGCTGCTATGGGGCCTGTAGTGTTAGGGGACCCCGTCATCCGAACTGACACTAAAGAATGGAGGATGTGCACATTGTACAGCATTAGATTGATAGATCGACAAACAAAAGCAGCACAATCGAAAAACAAAGGGATAGAGTGCTATACTTAACCCTTACCCAAATAAAGTACAGAATTTAATCCAAAAAAGAAGGCAGCACTCCCAATAAAGTGAAAAAATTTAGGAATTTATTTCCAACGTTACAGCTTCAGTCAGCCTTTTTTAAAATAGATAGATAGTGTGTTTGGTTGTAGGTCCTCAAAGGTTGTCTTCTAGAAACAGAACCAAATTGATCAGTGAGATGTGGTTCTGCTCCTCTGCTGTGAATGGGCAGGTGTAATAGTACTTCAGAAAGGAGACAGCCCTGTCTTTTAATCTTGGACAGCAGGATACATAGATCAGATGCATAACCCTGCACGGTGCTGTAATGACAGATGAGTGAGCGGCAGACAATGCAGCAGCCATGGGTTACACCTCACACCGGCGTGTCTGCCAGACTGACACTTCCACAGGTCTCTTCAGGCCAAGCTGTTTTTCATCTCTGGCAGGATGTGTCTGTTTTTGCCAGAGTTCCTGGGTGTGGTGGCTTTATTGGCACACTTTTGGCTAGGAATGTGTTTGTTCTCGCTCTTATTAACCCTGTGAACTGCTAAAGTGACAAAGCGTTCCAGTGTCTCATGCGGAAACCATCATAAAACAAAAATCCCTACTTTATAATGGGTATCCCCCGGAAAATGAAAATACACTAAAAAAAAAAGTTATTTTCACTACAGTTCATATGTAAATCAGCCATTTCATGAATACTCCCGCCCCAACAACTAATATGAACTCCTTAAAGGAAATGTACCACCAAAATCCATCATGGTAAACCTTGGAACCTACTCATAGATCCAGGCACCATGACTATGGTAATTTTATTATATTTGTTATCCATGGCCATATTTGTTACTGAAATCAACTTTTTAAAATTATGCTAATGAGCCTGAGGGATGACCGTCTGAGAGAGACAGACTTCTTTTGCTGTCCCCCCTGCTTCCTCGGCACTTGTGCACTGATCACTTCCTGCTGTATTTTTAGTGCTGGGGAAGCAAGGGGCGAAGGGTTGAGACAGTATAACAGCCTATACAGCCAGAAAGTAGTGGTTGTACTATTGTACAAGTTTGAAGCTGAAGGTCCTGTGAGGAATGGAGATCACGTGTGGGGCGGTATTGGCTGATGAGTTCAGAGATATATGGAGGGGACAGGTTATGGACAGCTTTGTAAGTCAATGTTAATATTTTAATCTGAATTCATTGTATAATTAGTATCCAGTGGAGAGTCTGGCAGAGAGGAGAGGGAAAAAACAGGTGGATTAGCCCGCTTCATTGGAGGGGTGTTAGGGAGTTAGCTGGGAGACCACGGAGCAGAATGTTTCAGTAGTCCAAGCGAGAGATGATAAGGGCATGAACTAGTAATTTTGTAGACTCTGGATTGAGGAAGGGTTGGATGAAAGATATGTTCTTGAGATGAGCCGGTGGGTTGTAGTAAGGGCCTGTATGTGAAGCTTAAAGAATAAGGTATAATCAAAGATGATTCCAAACTGTAATGAGCTGTAATTTCTTTTTATTATAAGTCATTAAAATATTTACATAAGTATTTTATTCATTAGACTTTTTTTGATTATATAAAATGTGCTCATTTGTATTTATCACTTTTAACTCAAAATATTCTCCCATAGATAGTAGTGGAGCCTGTGACTCATTGTTAATGTTTGTGCCTCTCATGCAGTAGATCTGGGTTTCAAGTTAACAATCATCTAAATATACTACATTCTCTCTTGAACATTGTCCCATATATGTGGTCCTTGCCCCAATGCCGACTTTGTACAGGATGCAAGTATATAGTATTATTGTGTAGATTTTCAAACATAATATATTAGGGATCACCCTAGTAATTTCAGTGTGATGAGCCTTTTCCCCCCAGGGATTACCTCTTTCTTGTCAAAACAGGGTCCCAAAAGTCTATTCTGAGCTATGTAGTGTCAGGCTCCAGGGGTAGTGTACCCACTGGACCACCGCAGACGATGACATAAGCAGACACCTGGGACCAGAGTCTAAGCGGCACCAGATCTTCACCCGAGCCTGCCGCAAAGCAGGTTGGATTTGCTGCGCCATGGCACCACCAGGTCTATCCACAGGTGCGATTTTATCCGTTGTGGCAGCCAAGGCGAGGTATAGAAACGGAAGGCAGGTTCGTGGTCGAGGACACGAGGTCAAGACAGACTGCAAAGGTTTAGGGGGGAGGCAGAGCAGAAGGTCAGGGCTGGCAGCGGGGGAGCGTAAACGGGAACAGGTCTGGAGATTACAACGGGAAGTCAATACACGAGCACAGAACAACAATACAAGCTTTCTCCAAGGCATATAGCACAAAGATCCAGCAGGGTGTGCAGGGAGAGGCAGGCTTAAATGGTCTTCTGGGAAATGGCCAGCTGGCCCTTTCAACCAAATGAAGTTGGTGCACGCACAGCCAAAGGAAGCAGAGACAGTAGGCGGGACAGGTAAGCGCGGGGAGAGAGGCACGCGAGAGCCCACGAAAACGCGATATTGGTCACAAGAGCACCCGTAACATGTAGGAGATTTATTACAGTATAGCAGTGATTCCTAACCTTGACTTTCTTGAAAAGAGCAATCCTGTATTTATGGCCAATGAGCACTCTAATTTAAAGGAAATCTACCAACCTGCTGAAGGAGTGTAAACCAAGCACACTTAAATGCTGGTGTTTGTCCCCCTGGCAGGATCTACTCTTCTTTTAGCTTGTTGTGCCTTGTCTTTACAAAAAATGCTTTAAAAATTATGCAAATTAACCCAATGGGCTCCAATCTCAATTAACAGTTATGGGGCCTTGAGCTTTTCAGGCTCATTTGCATAATTTTTGTAAAAACTAGGTATATAAAATGAGCAGATCCTGCCAGAGGGGCACACACCAGTATGTCAGCATGCTAGATGTGCAGTCCTTCATCCTGGTGGTAGATGTCCTTTAATTGTTCCAATTAATCTAAAGGAATACAAATTATTTTGCAAAAAGTCCTCATTTCATGACCATTTGGGCACACAGCTCTCAATCAGATTAATGTGTCACCACAGTTCCAGACTGCATAAAACCCTGGTGCCATACTCCTTTCCATCAGTAATATTGCCTCTACCAAGAAGCTTGGTCTCAAGTGGTGGCTGGTGGCAGAATAATATGAATTGTACCTTGTTATTTGCCAACAAAAGGTTCAAGTGTAATATATTCAGAGGCTTTTATATAGGAGAGGACTTTGCTCAGGTGTAAAGAGCCAACTTCATTCATCTGAGAGTAGAGTGATCCTCCCCCACATACTCCAAGTTAGATGTGTAATGGAATATGGAATTATTTAGGGCAAAGGGCAGTTGTTTCCTATGTACATGACATTTTATTATGCACAGAATTACTGAAGGATGAGGTAAGGTACAGAACTTGAGATTTCTGTCTACAATGATGTCTGTCAAAAGACGTGCACGTGGCTAATCTGAGTTATCTATGGAATTCAAATACCGATGTTACCTAGGAACAGGGTCTACTGCACCTAGCGCCTCTCTATGTAGTCAGTACAGGCAGTCCCCGCGGTACGTATAAGATTCTGTAGGTTTGTTCTTAAGTTGAATTTGTATTTAAGTCAGAACTGTATATTTTATAATTGTAGCTCCAGACAATTTTTTTTGGTCTCTGTGACAATTGGATTTTGAAAATGTTGGATTGTTATAAGAACCAGAATTAGCAATAACTGTTATAGCTATTTATTATAGCCTAAGGCTAAAGTACAGTAAATTACCAACATCCAGAGGTCGGTTTGTACCTAGGGGTCATCTGTAAGTCGGGTGTTCTTAAGTAGGGGACCACCTGCATAAGAAAGACAAAGTATCACTAAATTATCCTTTTCATCCTGATCATTTGTTACCTACCTAGGCTGCGAAGGTGTAATATGGTCTCAACACTTGTGTTGCCCTTCATGGTTCAAAATGAAATAAATAGGAATATAGAAACTATAAAAAACTATAAAAAAAATAAAAATTCTAATCACCCCCTTTCCATAGAACTGATATAAATATAAATTAACCGTAAAAATCATAAACATGTTAGTTATCACCCCGCCCAAAAATGTCCCATCTATCAAAATATAATAAGTGTTATTCCAGGCACTTACCCTCATAAGGAAAAAAAACACTCAAAGTTAAAAATGCCACTTTTTTCGCCAGTTTGCGAAACTGTTTGCCAGTTTGCAGATCAAAAGCCCATACAGTCCTCAAAAATGTAGCAGTGAAAACATCATCTCATCTTGCAAAAAATGACCCCTCCCACAGCTCCGTAGACTGAAGTATGGAAGTAAGTCATTAGCACCAGAAGATAAAGAATGTTTTTTTTATACAGGAGGATTTCATTTTTATAAATGTATGAAAACATTATAAAACCTATAAAAATTTAGTATCCCTGTGATCGTTCCAACACAAAGAATATAGGAATACAAGTGAGAGCTGTAAAGTTCAAGCCCACAAGAAAATGACGCAAATACATTTTTTACCAATTTCACTGCATTTGGAATTTTTTTCCAGTTCCCCAGTACACGGCATGGGATATTGAATACCGTCAGTATAAAGTGCAATTTGTTATGCAGAAAGCCCTCACTCAGCTCATTACATGGAAAAATAAAATAGTTATAGATTTTTGAAGGCGGGGATTAAAAAATGAAAATACAAAAATGAAAAAGGGGCTGGTCGTTATGGGGTTAAGATCAATGGTCCTCCAAATGAAGCCATCTATAATACCAAATGGACCATTTCCCAAGTTTACTTTAGGTTTGAATATTTTAACATTTTAGTATTTATTTTTTTCTGTTTCAGATCATCCCAGCTTCATCCCGGATTCAGAAGGTGACCTCTTCTTCCTATTGGACAGTTCTGGAAGTGTGACCTATGATGAGTTTGCTAAAGTCAAACAGTTCATTGGAGATCTCCTCCAACCTTTCACGTTTGGTCCACAGGACGTTCAAGCCAGCGTTGTTCAGATCAGCACTAATCCTACACTGGAATTTTCCTTGAACCAACACACATCTAGTAGAGATGTCATCAAAGCCATCCAGAACGTAAAGCAACGTATGGGGGATACAAACACAGGCAAAGCCATTGATTATGTTAAGCAGAATCTATATACAGAAGACTTTGGTTCTAGGGTTGATGTCCCAAAAGTTTTGGTGTGGGTGACAGATGGACTGTCCACTGATGACATCTCTTCGCCAATGAAGCTTCTCAAGGACATGGGTGTTTCAGTATTTATTATTTCTACAACGGGTCGAGGAAATTACCGGGAGTTATCTGCTGCAGCTAGTGAACCAGATGAGAAATACCTAAAATTTGTTGACAAGGATGATCTGGGCATTATAACAAAGGAGCTACGGGACTCAATCATTGGTATGTGGATCCTCCTCAGAATAAATCAATCATAAGTGGTGGGGCCATACTGTGACATTGGGTGCTTCTATTCAGTAATAACCACTGTTGCCTAGAAGTTCATTGTTGCAATTAAATGTTTAACCTTTATTATGATAAAGAAATTGTATTATACTTACTTTTTTAGATTACTTTACAAATGGAGCTGTAATGTGGTTAGTGTAGGTTGGTATTACTATAGTGATAATTACTTTGGAGCAACATTGTGTACTACAATGGCATTCTATAGGATCTTATTTTTGCAGTTAATGGTGGTACCATTGTTATTTGGACCTTTAGATTCATGGGTATTATATTTAAGCAATGTTTTGGATGGTTATTGGACATTTAAGGGGTATTTTCGTCTGGGCATGCTCATTCACTTTCATTAATCTGCCATATATAAACATTTGTTCATTAGATGTTATTAAAAAAAATTTACCTGTGTGAAGATAATGGGGCAGATTTACTTACCCGGTCCTGTCGTGATCCAGCGGCGCGTTCTCTGTGGAGGATTCGGGTCTTCCGGCCATTCACCAAGGTAGTGCGCCCGATGTCCACCAGGTGTCACTGCTGCAACGTTTTTTCCGAATCCGTAGGGTTGTCTTACGGCCACGCCCCCGATTTCCGGCTCATGCATGCTGGCACCGATGCGCCACAATCCGCTCACGTGCACCAAAAACCCAGGGCAATTCAGGGAAAATCGACGGAAAATGGTAATATTCGGGTAACCCAACGGGAAAACGCAATTCAGGCCCTTAGTAAATGACCTCCAATGTCTCTTAAATGTAGTCATATGGCTCCTTAGAAACAAGACTGTGTCCTTGGATACGACCACCTCTGCTGGAGGGATTGCACAAAGAAACAAAAGGTTTTGTATATGAAATGTCCGGGAGTTACTGCAGGTCCCACAGCCGTCCTCTGGTAATGAACGCTGAATCCAGGTGGTCAGGCAGGACTCAATAGCGCACTGGCCACTGCTGCCAAAATGTGAAGTGAAGCCATCTCGTTTATAAGGGACAACATGACTACATTTATGAGAAATTATCTTCACACAGGAACATTTTTTTTTAATAACATCCAATTGAAAAAACATTTACATATGGAAACTTAATTAAATTGTATGTAAATGCCCAGATGGGAATACCATACACAGCACCATCCAACATAAGCCAGGCCCTCACTACAACCAGTTTCACATGTTTTAGGCCCAGTTCACACCTGCATTGGGGCATTCTGTTACACTTTAGGAAAGAGTAACAGAAACCAAAAAAAACTGTCTTTCATTCACCCTCCGTTCTCTATAGACTTCAATGTATCTTCTGTTATGAATCAGTTATTTTTAGTGCAAAAATTACACTGCTGGGCTAATTTTTCACACTAGGTCTAGAGACCTTTTTTAACCCTGCACTTTCAAAAATCCCCTTATTAACCACCATATACAGGAGCCATTGTCTGCTGCTGCTGCTGTGGCAGTTGGAAGCCAAGCCGTTATTGGTTGCTATTCTGCCATAGGTCATTGATATGAGCGCTGAGCTTTGATTGGTTACTATAAATGATGAGTATAAGACGCTTATGTATGAGGTAAGATGGATAAGGATACAGAGCTAGGGGGGATTTATCAGAAATGTTTGACGTGAAACTGTTCTAGTTGCCCACGGAAACCAATGAGAGATCAGCTGTAAATAAACAGCTATGGGAAAATGAAACTTGAACTCTGATTGTTTACCATTGTTTAACAGTTCTGCTCTAAGACACTTCAGATAAATGCCCCCATAGACAAAGTAACAGTCAGAGACGGTCAGAGACAGTCACAGTCAGAGACAGATAGAAAAAAACAGAGACAGAAAGAGAGAGTCTGAGAAAGTCTGAGAAAGTCAGAGACAACTAGAGACAGACAGATACTGTCAGAGATAATCAGGGACAGAGACAATCATTCAGAGACAGGGATACTCAGAGAAACCCTGAGACAGAGATATCAGAGACAGATAGAGATGGTCAGTGCCAGAGACGGTCAGTGCCAGAGACAGCCGGAGACAGATTGACACAGACAGAGACCGTAAGAGAAACCCAGGGCCAGAGACAGAGATGGTCAGTTGGAGACAGAGACAGACGGACACAGATTAACACTGTCAAAGACAGTCAGAGAGAGAGATAGATACAAATAAAACATTTTTTATTGGTTTTTTTGGATGCTTCCAGGGGCCCAAATTAGGTTGGATCAATCAATTGTACAAAAAAGTCTCAGGAAGTTGGGAGTGGCAATGCCTCGGTGTAAAGGCCAATCACTACACAATTATGGCGGATTACCTGTATTTTATTGAATTATATCTTCATCATTCTTTAAAGAAAATCTACATCAAAATCAAGCCTGTGAAGTAAGAGCATGGAGGGGTTCTGGTAACGTCCCCCAGAGCATTTGTGGCTCATTATCATAATTTAAAAAGTTGATTTTAGAAGGAAGAAGGCCATGGATAACAAATATTACAACAGTCACAGTATTACAACAGTCACAGTGTCCCTGGTGTATGCTGCTTGATTTTGATGGTAGATGTCCTTCAGGGTGCCATCACACGTTCTACTTGCAATGCATTTTGAAATGCAATGCAACCGGAACGGGAAGAGGCTTGTGCCGATCGAATCTGTGTTTCCTCAGAAATACAGGAAATTGGTAACAAGCACACATATTTTGCATTGTTTACAAGCAAAACAAAAAATGCAGAGGAAAGGCAGATGCAATCGGGAAAAGCCTCTCCCCAATCCAGTTGCATTGCGTTGCAACAGAATATGTGAGCACACCCTTAACACCAAGGCAGTACAACCCTGACCACCTCACACTGCACGATTTACCAGACGTATCACAGTGGCTGACACTGGAGGATACATCTGATGTAAATCTGTAGTCTTGTACTCAGTAGTATCTGATTGGCTCAGTTTGTGACAGATATTTGTCCAAATTTTAGATTGCACTGTTATCCCCCACACCCATGTAATAAGTGTCTAAAACACATATTTTTTTTATTTTTGCACACATGTGCAGATATTGTAGTGAATTTATTGCACATTGAATTTTTTTAGTTAAGTTAATACATCCATTCAATTCAGTAAAACAATGTGCATGGAGCTCGTACACTCCCCCTTGTGGTAGCTACAGGCAGCTGCACTGTTATCACTGCATGTCTATCCAGCAATTTCAGTCAGGGTCTGTATCTACAACTTTTAAATTTGCAAAGTTCCATATAAGTTGCAGTGCTGGGGTCCTGGGTTCAAGACCCATCCAGGTCAACATCTACAAAGAATTTGTATGTTCTCTCCGTATTTGCGTGGGTTTCCTCCAGGTCCTCCGGTTTCCTCCCACACTCCAAACCATACTGGTAGGTTGATTACATTATGAGCCTAATTGGGGACAGGGACCGATTTGGCAAGCTCTGTGCAGCGCTGCGTAATCTGTGCGCGCTATATAAATAAAGGATTATTATACAGGAAATAAAAGAGATGAGGCAGCACTCCTGGAAAAAGCTAGGTGCTTAATCACCCAACGTGGAAGAAGCAACATTTCAGCCCCTCAATGGAGCTAATTTTAAGCACGCTATTAAAAATAGCTCCATTGAGGGGCTGAAATGTTGCATCTTCCACATTGGGTGAATAAGCACCTAGCTTTTTCCAGAAGTGCTGCCTCATCTCTTTTATTTCCTTTGGCAATCGTTTGCTTACCTTGAGTACGATCAGCGGAGGCTTGCCCCCACTCTGGGACCTTAGTTCCCTCCTTCACAGTGCTGCTCTACCTTCACAGTTGTACTCATCAGGATTATTATCTAAGTACAGTGACACCACTGAGGAAACACCCCATATATCGGCAGCAGCCAGCAACCGTCTACTGCTGTTGTTCACCCTCATTCAGGTCCGAGGAGTAGTCATTGGGAGTACCCTGAGATACGTCTGTGCCATACGTTGTAAAGACATGTTGGGAATCCGCCAGATGTGTCAATACAACATATGGCAAAAAAAAAACAAATGTGAACCCAGGCTTAGATAAATATCTTTGCAGATGTGACTAATATCTACACAATGTTATAGAGGAGTGGGCACAGAGGGGGCAAAACATATATTTTGGGGTTTGTTTAAAGATTCTAGTAGTGAACCCTGACTCTAGTTCTAATTGATGGCGGACATGATGCTACTGAAAGGTACAGATGGGCTACAACTGGTGTAATGAGGATTTGTGTCTGGGGACAAAACAAAACTGTTGCACCAGGACCTGTGAGATTTTGGCTGTGGCCCTGAATCCACATCCCTGCTCCTAGGCCACTTATCATCTCTGTAGTGGAATAAGCACTCTCCCCCCGCAGTGTTAATGGGAGGATAGAAGATAAACCAGCAGTACTGCTTGTACTATTGTGTATTACGCCTTTTCTATTTATATGTATAGCTGTATCCTTAGTGTCAAGTCTTGGCTATGACGCAGCAGCCATTTTTATCTTTGGACCTGAGTAATGCAGAGACACGCCTGTGGTTACTAGATATATAGCAGATTATTATAAGGCTGGCTCACACTAATATGTCTATGACAGGGTCCAGATCCTGCTAAATACAGATAGTCCTGAGTCACAGCAAATGTAGGATCTCACCTGCTGATTCCAGTACAGCTATAATGGTTTTACTAATGTAACAAAATTTTGTTACCATAAGGTCCTGGATTTAAATACACTTTTACTATCAGATTGGTAAAGACCTAACTCCCCAACACATCCATCAACTGGGAAAAGCACTGCCATCTCTTTACTGTTCACCAAACACAGTGCCTTATATTGTATTGTGGCTGTGCTAAGTATTGCATGTTAACCTTATTCATTTGAACAACCACCTAGCCAAAGGATGTGACTTGAGTAGGAAGAGAACGAAAAGCTGCCATCAAAATCCATCATGATAAACCAGGGACACTTACTCATAGATCCAGGCACCATGACTGTGGTAATCTTCTAATATTTATTACCCATTGCCTTCTTCCTTCTAAAATCAACTTTTTAAATTATGGTAATGAGCCAAAAGGGTTCTACCAGAGACACTCTGTGCTGCAGCTTCACTGGCTGGTACACCTTGATAACAAGAGAATTGAAAACACCAAATAACCAGGGAATAAGGTAAGTACAAATAACCAAAAACCAATTAGTATGTTAACACAAACATTAAAGGGGTTGGCCAGTTTCAGTAAATAATTTATATTATTTGTGTAATGAAAAGTTATACAATTTTTCAATATACTTTCTGTATCAATTCCTCATGGTTTTCTAGAACTATGCTTGCTGTCATTCTATGAAAAGATTCTCTATTTACTTCAAGTAGCTATAATCTGTCCATGGGGTTGTGATGGCCATGCAGGTGCACAAGCCTTTTATTATCACTGAGAGGAATAGGAGCTGTTTGATACTAACCCATGCACCTGCATGTCCATCATATCATCATGGACAGAGTGGAGGTCATTTACTAAGGGCCCGCGGTTTTACCCGAATATTTCCGATTTGCGCCGATTTTCCTTGAATTGCCCAGGGTTTTTGGCGCACACGATCGGATTGTGGCGCATCGGCGCCTGCATACACGCAATGGAAACCGGGGGTGTGGCCATACGGAAACCCGACAGATTCTGAAAAACCGCCGCTTTTTATAAAAAGAGTGTCACTGGACACATGCTTACCTGCACCCAGCAACAGATCGTGAACTCCGGCGGACCTCGGCGCACTTCAGTGCAGCAGCGACACCTGGTGGACGTCGGAGGAACTGCCTTACTGAATCGCCAGAAGACCCGAATCCACCGCAGAGAACGCGCCGCTGGATCGCGAATGGACCGGGTAAGTAAATCTGCCCCATTATATCCACTGGAAGTAAACTTAGTAGCTTTCTATAGACGCAAAGCAAGCAGAGATCTAGAAACCATGAGGAACTGATATAGAACGTATATTGGAAAATTGTATAACTTTTCCTTACACAAACAATATAAATAACAATATTTGCTGAAAGTGGAAAACCCCTTTAATGTACCTGAGATTAGGTGCTTTGAATGTAACAAACATAAAGTGTTATCACATAATATTTTAGCTCCTACAAGGTTATGGTAGTCAGCCCAGCATCACAGTGTCTGCAGGTAAATGATTTCCATATTATAGTTTTATTAATTGATTTAAAAATTAAAATAAAAAGTCACTACAAAAACATCAAAAAGTCTAAAAGCCTACAATCATATAATTTTTTTTTCTTTCTTTAAATGTTTCATGAAACACCAGAGTAATTTGTTGTACACTGGACTCTAATGTCCTTACATATAACTACCTTCTCACCATCTCTGCACAGGATCCTAAGATTCTGTAATATAAGTAGGTCCATAACAACATGAACGGGTGTATGTAATAGTAGAATAGACAGATTCAGAATAAGTTGCACTAAATCATATTAAATGTAAAAGCTCCAGGCTTTTTTTATTATTTTTTTAATATTCTTAATAAACAAAATATTTTTTTCCATTTGAATGCGCTTTAAGTAGTTTTATTCCCTGAACCTAAGCTAATGATGTTCCATATATTGAATTTCCAAGATTTGGGAGAAATGTGATTATTATTTTTTTTTAGAAAAACTTAACAAAGTCCCCTCAGGTAGCAAAAAATGGAGAACATTTTGACTAGAGTCAATGCTGCCATCTTGTGGATATATTGGAGTACTGCAGCTTTCAGTGTTGCAATTTAAACATGTAAACATTTTACTTTAACTTATTTTATACAATTTTTTTTTTATTTCAGAATTGATTCAAGCAAAGAGACTACACGCAGTAAATATTACAACAACAAGTTTCCTGTTGACATGGCCAAGATTATTGTCCAAAGATATAGGACATTACGTTTTGGAATATGCACCATTGGCTGATCCAGGGAAGAAGTTACAGCACACTCTACATGGGGATCAAACAAGCTTTGAAGTTACAGGATTAACTGAAGATACAACTTATAAGGTCACACTCTACCCTGAGTCTAATATTGAATATTTCCATCCTCAAACCATACAAGTGTCTACTTTTCCAGGTAAAATATTGTAAACATTTTGAAAAATGCTCAGAATAATGTAATATGACCTGATACTAATATAGTGGGGTCAGTCTGTCTTCTTCAGGGTGTGTCCACACAATCAGGTATTCAGTTTTTGAAGCCAAAACTAGGTGTGTACCATAATGTTTGAGAAAACAACATTGAGGGATGCATCTGAATACCTGAATATATGGACATACCCTTATAGGACACATGGACAGGGATTGTTTTGTTTAGAAAACTTGTGTTAGCTCTTCATTTACTTAGAATCACTAAATGACTAATTTACTAGATCCATTTTCCGATTTCAGAAGCGAAGGAAGAAAGGAATTTGGAGTTCCAGGATGTAGCATCCACAAGCTTCTTGTTGACTTGGTCGAGGTTATCTGGAGATACAGGGGTGTATGTTGTGGAGTATTGGCCACTGTCTGACCCAAGGAGAAAGTTACAGAAGACGACATCAGTGGAAGAGACTAGCATCATCCTTGGTGCTTTAACTCCAAACACCACCTACCAAGTCACACTCATACCTGATTCTAATGACCCAAATATTCAACCAGAAACCATCCAAGTGTCTACACTCCCAGGTAAGCTCTATCATTTGGCTATAGCATAATTGACTTTAAGGGACTTTGTCACCAGATTTTACCGCATTAATCTCACCCATTTACCTATCTCATGCAAAGTCATGTGAAAATAAGCAGAAAAGAGTCATATTTTGCCTGAGATAAGTCACGTTTAGAGACTGCAGGAAGATTTTCACTTTAGATGCACCTATCTTCAGTTGTATTGCTACAAGAAACAAACCATCAAATTATAGATAAGAATCTCATCTTTCAGATTGCATTTGGTTTGTAGTTCTGAGAGCTACAGAACTAGAGATACAGCCAATAAAGACATAGGGGCTCATTTACTTACCCAGCCCTGTCGCGATCCCGCGGTGTATTGTCCGACGTGGATTCGGGTTTTGCCAGGATTCACTAAGGTCGTGCGCCTGATATCCAGTAGGTTTCACTGCTGCGCCGAGGTCCGCCGGAGTTCACCTGCTTCTTCCCGGTGCATGTAAGTGCTTGATCTTGTGACACATTTCTTTTTTAAATTCCACGGTTTTTCGGAATCCGTCAGGTTCTCCGACGGCCACGCCCCTGATTTCTGTCGCATGAAAGCCGGCCACTTCCCCCCCCAAATCCGAACAGAAATATTCGGGAAACCCGACGAAAGTGTGGCCGCGGAGCCCTTAGTAAATGAGCCACATAGTTGGAAGAGCAAGCTGCAGATGAAAATCCAATTCTCCCCTTTCTTTAATTGTCTGCATCTCTGGTCCTGTAGCTCATGGAATAGCATGTCTGATGCAATCTGAATGACCAGGTAATCATTACTATAATAATATACCATACTGATCTCTCTATTCCTATTCCTGTTTTACAGATTATATCCAAGCAAGAAATTTCCAGATCCTGGATATTACATCCACTAGTTTTAATGCCACCTGGTCAAAGTTAATCGGTGATGCAGGGCGTTACTTTCTGGATTACGCTTTACAATCTTATCCCAGGAGAAAGACAAGGAAGACATTATATGGAGACCAGACTAGTGTGGTGGTCAGTGGGTTAACACCAAACACCAGCTACCAGGTGACATTTATCCCTGAATCCAAACTGGAGGTCTCACAATCACAGACACTTCCGGTCCACACTTTACCAGGTAGGATGCCTGTTATATTCCATAGATGTATGCGGCAACTATGACGAAGAATCCCTGACCTTTATATATATCCTATATATAGGGTGGGGGTACTATGGAGGGTGGTCTTCTATTATAAGAACTGGTTTGTTCACTGTAAGAAGACTGATACCATCTCCAGATCAGGGGACCTAGCTAAAGAAAAAGCTGCCTATGCTAAGCTGTATCTTCTTCTATTACAGACATGATCCAAGCAAGAAATCTACAGGTCCACGATATCACCTCAAGAAGTCTTATATTAACCTGGTCCAAGTTAGAAGGAGATACAGGACAGTACACAGTGAATTATGCAGCAGCCTCTCAACCACATGTGACATCAAAGATGTCATTGTATGATGAAAGCATGGCAGTCATTGGAAAGCTAAGACCCAACACTACTTATCAGATCACCTTTATTCCAGAATCCAATATGCAGGACATCCAGCTGCAGACTATAACCATCACTACCACTCCAGGTGAGACACCGTGTTTCTGTATACACTCTCATAAATACACATATAACTCCCAAACATCCACATTTTTTTTGCAAAATTGATAAACGAAATGGACCTAATGGAAGGGTCACCACTAATGTCACATATACATATACATGGTGTCATCTTGCTATCATAGAAGGTCTGCAGATGGGCTCTTCACTCAAAAGGATTGAAAACTGTCCAAAGAGTTGTGGTCAATGATTCCTACTCGGAATGGTCACCAGTTATAAGTGGTGTACCTCAGGGTTCTGTGCTAGTCCCACTACTATTTAATATATTTATTAATGATATAGAGGTAGGAATTAATAGCACTGGGTCTATTTTTGCAGATGACACCAAGCTGTGTAGTGTAATACAGTCTATGGAGGATGTTCATAGGCTCCAGGGGGACTTGGACAAACTGAGTTTTTGGTCATCCACTTGGAATAATGAGGTTCAATGTGGACAAATGTAAGATTATGAACCTGGGGGCTAATAATCCACATGCAACATATGTCCATGGGGGAGTAAATCTGGGAAAGTCCATTGCTGAAAAAGACCTGGGTGACTAGTAGATGGTAAATTACATAACAGCACAATGTCAATCAGCTGCCTCTAATACCAGGATCCTGTCTTATATTGAAAGAGGTATATACAATATTACCACTGTACAGGCCATTGGTTTGGCCTCACCTGGAATAGGCTGTTCAGTTCTGGGCACTAGTCCATAACAAGGATACCCTGGAGCTGGAGAGGGTACAATAAAGAGCCACATAAATGATAAGGGGTTATGAGGAAAGATTAAAACAATCCAATTTATTTCTTCTGGAAAAGTGACAATTAAGAGGGGACACAATTAATTTAAATGAATGGTCCATACAAAAAAATAAGGTGGAAAGTTGTTCCAGGTTAGATCACATCAAAAGTCAAGGGGGCACTGTTTGCATCTGGAGGAAATAAGTATAATCACCAGAGGCGACTGGGCTTCTTTACTGTAAGAACTGTGAATCTGTGGAATAGCCGAGCTCAGGCTCTGGTCACAGTAGGGTCAGCACAGAGCTTCAAGGTGGGCCTAGATGCCTTCTCACATCTAAAATATTGAGACAACTTTTTTTTCAACTTTTTCAACTTTTTTCAGTTTCCTAAGGGATCAATAAAGCTTTATTGTATTGTATTGTCACTTGTAACTTGTACAGAAGAAGCAACTGCCCCGAAAAAAGTTGAAGATAAGTGTATGTTTTATTCCCCTTCTGAAAAGGTTCATATGTAAAATGTTTACATTTTTGGTCTAAGATTTATTTACAAATTATCCTGTGAATTTTTATGCAGTATTTTGTGCCAATGTCTATCCCTATAGAACTTATACTCACAAGGAATTTTCATGCTCGGGACATCACAAGTTCTGGATTTGTCTTAACCTGGTCACGGCTGCCTGGAGATGAAGGGCGTTATATTTTGGAGTATGAGCCAATTTTTCATCCAGGGAGTATACAACAGAAGATTGTCCAAGTTGATGAGACTAGTGTGGTTGTGAGCGGTCTAAGGTCTAATACCACCTATAAGGTCACATTGATCCCTGAAGATTATGCGCCACCTGAAGTCATCACGGTTTCCACTCTATCAGGTGGGTGTACTACTGGGGGTGAACTCTCTGCTCCCTGAGGCACCCCCTCTGGCCCATCCAATAGTAATGTGTCAGATTATTTTCCATGCTGCATCTGACACCAATGTTGACATCAGGTAGAAAAAGACACTGGGCCACATTTAAATGGTGCACACTTCACACACCACAGAAATAATGCACATAGTTCAGGTTGCATTCGTTTTGATAAATGTGGGCCACTATTTTAAATTGCAGGTCCGGTTTTTATGCTGCCCCCTTCTTGTTGCAGGTGTTGCTGCCTGAGGCAAGACACTCAACTCACCTCGTGGCTGGTGCACCCCTGTGTACTGGTTCTAAAAAGAGCAAAAATGTATTTATAAGTCGGCCCAATTGATACAGTGTAGGGTGTCACTTACACCTTTAGGTGCATGTTCTACCAACCGAAAGATGACCAAATGTACACAGGAGCCTCTAGTGGAAGCATCACAATCACTGGTTAGCAATGGCCATTTGTTATATTTACTTCTTTGTTACCTAACCTAAAGGGATCTGCAAAAACACAGTCTATAGAGAGTAGATGTGAAACATAAATGTAAAATGGGGCACATTTACTAAGGGCCGAGTGCCAGTTTTCTGGTGGACTTTGCACGTTCCTATAGCTTCAAACTGCTTATCGTCCAGGACATGGCTGCCATCCTGAAAGCCACCATAGTGGATCAACAGGTAGTTTTCCAATGATACGGCAGTCATGTAACAAATTAAAGAAGACCAGAATTGACCCAGAAATCGCCACAATCAGATTTGCGCACCTCCAGCCCTGTTATGAACCAACGTGAAACTCCATGGAGATAGTCTTTGATCCGCAAAATTTATTGGGGCACATTTACTAAGAAGGTTGAAAACTGCATGTAAAGTGCTCTCCTCGTGTATAATGCTCGGTGCGACCGAATTATTAAGAACGTGCACCAGAAATCATGAATCTGTCCCTTCCCTGCACTGGCCCAACAGAGTTCACCAACTTTTTTGTGGTGCACCTTTAACATAGGGCATGCAACAGACTTAGCATGTTAAATACAGTGCTCGGTGCGACTGAGCACCGGAACGCCCCTACTTTGTGTTGCATGAAGGCTAGCACAGCTGCACCACAAAATGGTCGTGTGTGACACTTTTGTGGTACAGACACTTCATAAATACCTGTGCAAGCAGTTTCCACCTAAAAGAATGTGCAGAGTCCATCAGAAAACCGGCGCAAAGCCCTTAGTAAATGTGCCCCATTGTCCTTCATATGACTGACCAATGTTATAGATCATTTTTTTCATTGCAACCAAGATCTATGGTTAAATATCTTGACACAAACTATAGTCTTTACTGAAATGTATAAAATAATGGCTCCATCTTGTCTCCAGAACTCGTTTGGCAGAGAAATTTCCAGGCCACTAATATCACAGCCACAAGTTTTCTGCTAACATGGTCCAGGGTTCCTGAAGACCAAGGCAATTATATTGTGGAATACTCCTTACTATCGGATCCAGGTGGAAAACTACAGAAGATTTTGTCTGGTGATGTGAGCAGTATGATGTTCAGTAACCTGCCCTCCAATACCACCTACCAGATCTCCCTTTTCCATGAATCTGGTGTCCGCTATGGAACTATTCAGGTCTCCACTCTTATAGGTAAGTTTATTGCTATATTTTGACTGATAGTTTTTTTGTGATATTCTTTACAATAATGTTTAATCAGGCTACGTACTATGGGGGGAATTCATTAAGATTGGCGTATAGGATGTCAGTCTTAAAATTCCCCCTGCTGGCGGTCCTGCTCCTGTATTCACTAAGAGGCTCCAACATAGGTTTTTGCTATAGTCCCCACTGATTTTCTGACGGAGACTATAGTAAATCTGGCGGGACGGCCATTCATGCCTCGGCCTACCCTCCCTGCTCCCCGCCTGCACTCCACTTCAACACGCCCAAAGTGGCGTGTGGGTCAAAAAAAGGCCAAAAACAGTCAGGAAGGGGGGTATATATATTCGCGGGGCTATCACATGCTGTAACATAATCCAGAGCTGCATTCACAATTCTGTTGGCTGAAATCTCCCAGAATTCCTTGTTGTCGCAGTGTCTCAGGATCCATATAAGGGCAGATTCACATTGGCGTGTGTGTTACGCATCCATTGTGTGTTGTCCCCATTTTGTCTGTGCGTCTGCAAGAAAAACACTGAAGGTTTAACAGTGGTTAGAAAACACAACCCCAGGCCAAATCAGTGATAAAAAACTGACCTGTGATCAGGTTTATTTTTTGCGGACCCATAGAATTTTATTGTCCACATTTTTTTCCATGGACAACGGATCAGTGAAAAGAATACCAATGTGAAAACACCCGTTGAAAGCAATGGCTCAGTAAAAAAAATAAATAATTGAAACAGCGACATTAAAAACAGTCTTTTTATATTTTTTCAGATCCAATTAAAGCAAGAAATCTGCATGTTCTGGACAGAACTTCTGAAAGCTTCCAGTTGGCCTGGTTCAAACTGCCGGGAGACACAGGGCGCTATGTATTGGAATATGCACCATTAACGGACTTAAGCAGAACCATACAGAACGTTTTATATGGGGACCAGACTAGTATGATGTTTCACAACCTAAGCCCAAATACCATTTACCAGGTCACCTTCATCCCTGACTCCAAGGCGCAGTATAACCAGGAGCAGTATATCAGGGTTTCTACCCTTCCAGGTATGTCATGCATAGGAACTTTGCATGTCTTATCATTGGCCACCATATCGGGAACTGGATAATTGTCTTCACCCATTGACCTTCTGAATTATTCAGTTTATAGACATAACACTGTACATAGACATATCCAAACCCCATGCACTGGCTTTGGCTTCCTGGAAAAACAACTTTGGGTCTCTTAAAGATAACCTGTCACCAGGTTTTACCTAACTAAACTATTAGCCTCTCGGGTAGGGGATAAAATGTCCTTTCTAGAATTCTAGTGCTCATCCATAAATGCTGCTTTATCTACATAAGGGACATAGGACCTGTGTCCTTTATTTGAATGAGTCCTAGAAGTAGTAACCCCAGGGTTCATGTCTTTGGCTGAAACTCAATAAAACTAAATTTTAACCTATAGGACCTATAAAAGAACTACATACAAGAAAAAAATCTGTTGGGTCAAATGTGTTGGGTCAGTTTCCATTTTCTTCCTGTCCGATTTGCCACCGTTTTTTCACTTCCGCAAGGAAAATGGTTGGAATAATTGGGTTCTCTATGAAAAATTGAGAAAAAAAATCACATCTAACCGTCCTTTTGCTTTGACTTCTAATAATGTTGTCTGCAAGTGTTATACAAATTGTGTATGTTCTGCTATTTTTCTCACTGATATATGATTTGTGAAAAAAAAACGGACGTCTGAATAAGCCCATAAAAATAATGGGTCACTATGCCATCTGTGAATATGTAGAATAGCATGTGGATTAAAAAAACGGCTGTAATAATATAATACAAAAGTGTCCAATATGGGGGCAACACCTTTCAAAAATGAAAGTAGTGGTGCAGTGGGCCCAGAGCTGCTGGGGGGGGGGGCACATAAGGCTGTATATAAGGGGGGCTTTATATAAAATACCCATGAGGGGCTGTATATAGAATAATAGGGGGTTGTTTGGGATGATAAACTAAGGAATATTTTAGGGAAAAGAAGACTGTTTTAGTTTTCATTTTTAATGCTGACATGTGAATTCATTGCAAAGGGGCCTAATGAGGCTCTGTCGCCCAGGGGCTTATTGAAACCTGGAGCCGACTCTGTATTGACGATACAGGAGTTGGTAACTAGTATGACAGTGTACCCAAGTAATTAAACCAAAAAGTACAAAATAGGTCACCAAAATCAGAGGAAATCTCATCCTGCCTGCTTACCTCCGCAGAACCAGACCTGAAGAGGGCTCTATATGCCCGCGATATCACAACATCAAGTCTCCAGCTGGCCTGGTCAAGGATGCCAGGAGACAAAGGACCCTACATAGTAGAGTTTGTATTAGTATCAAATCCAAGGTTGAAACTTAGGAAGACTTTGCCCCACGACCAGATAAATATGATCTTTAGTAATTTAAGCCCAAATACTGAATATCGGGCTACAGTGTCCTCTGAGGCTAATATCCAAAATGTTCCACCACAGAGCATCGAGGTCTCAACACTTGAGGGTAAGTAGCACAACACAAAACAAGTCTGCTATAAGAAAAGGAAATTTGGATACATAATTCACAATTAGATTTTTCGTTACAGAAGAACTTTCTCCATCCCACATCCTAATTTCTGACCCCAGCGCACATAGTTTCCGGGTAAGTTGGGGTCCCAGTTTTGATAGCGTTGCTGGATATGAAATTCAGTACGGACCCATCTCCGGCGATATCGTCCGAACCTTGCAGGTGGATAGCAGGGTGAATAGCACTGTCCTGGAAAACTTGAAATCCAATACAACGTACCTGGTTACAGTGACTGCCATCTTTAAATCTGGTGGAGAAAAGGCCTTGTCTGCCATCGCCTGCACCGAACATAGTAAGTGACTGTATTATGGATGGATGTAGTATGCTAGGAATTCTATCACAACCTTATACAGGGAACAATAAACTGTCAGGTGCATTTTCTGTTAGAGTTGGTTACAGACTACGACCCCTGTTTAGTGCGTGATTTTCTCAAAGGCTCTATTTTTACATGCACTCCAAATGACAACTCCCCAGAGATCTCACAAAATTTTTTCCAGGAGAGTAAAAATACTCTTCTCAGCATTTTTTTGAGGAGTATTTTAGCCGAGTAGGAGTATGAAATTTTCAGTAATATGAATACTCCACGCCACAGGCCCCGAGACCAGACAGTGGCAGACCCCACAAGCCCCTAAGACCAGGCAGCAGCGGATACCACAGACACGCAGACTGGGCAGTGGCAATCCCCAAAAGCCCCCAGACTATGCAGCAGCGGATGCTACAGACACCCAGACCGGGCAGTGGGAAACCCCACAGGCCCCCAGACCAGAGGTCGCATTAACGCCTCACCACGCGTCATAGACGCGTGATGAGGCGCCATTACCCACAAAAATAATTGGCATGCGTAAAGTTACGCTTGGCATCTATTCCCTGTAGCGCGCAGGCTGAGCGGTTCAGCGTGC
>CM033646.1:134216634-134318057 GCA_019512145.1 Engystomops pustulosus | reverse complement strand
GAAACCTGCCACTTCAAGTGGTAGGTTTCCTTTAATATCCCATGGAATGGACTGGGAAGCTGTAGATAAATTCCAAATGGGGTGAAATTGACAAAAACAGATTTTCTCAAAGGCTCTATTTCTACATGCACTCCAAATGACAACTCCCCAGAGGTCTCAGAAAATTTTTTCCAGGAGAGTAAAAATACTCTTCTCAGCATTTTTTTGAGGAGTATTTTAGCCGAGTAGGAGTATGAAATTTTCAGTAATATAAATACTCCACGCCACAGGCCCAGAGACCAGACAGTGGCAGACCCCACAAGCCCCTAAGACCAGGCTGGGCAGTGGCAGACCTCACAGGCCCCCAGACCATGCAGCAGTGGATGGCGCAGGACCCCAGATCAGGCAGTGGCAGACCCCACAGGCCCCCAGACCATGCAGCAGTGGATGGCGCAGGACCCCAGATCAGGCAGTGGCAGACCCCACAGGCTCCCAGACCATGCAGCAGCCGATGCCTCAGGCCCCCAGACCAGGCAGTGTCTGACCACACAGGTCCCCAGATTATGCAGCAGCGGATGTCGCAGGCCCCCAGACCAGGCAGTGGCTGACCCCACAGGGCCCCAGACCATGCGGCAGGGATGCTGCAGGTGCCCAGACCGGGCAGTGGCAGCCACACAAGCCCCCAGACCATGCAGCAGCGAGTGCCGCAGGACCCAGACCATGCAGTAGCAGACCCCACAAGCCCCAGACCATCCATCGGGTCAAAGGAAGGTGATGTGACCACGGCTGCTGCAGAAAGAACCCGTCCAGTGGGCACTGTGCACAGGGTGCTATCAGCAGGTGTACAGTACTCTGATGAAGGGAGGAGAAAAGCCTTCAGTGGACTTATTATAAAGAAGTAAAATTGTCTGTACAAGCCAAATTTATACCGCTTTTAATATGTTTTAATTAGTTTCCAAAATTAGTCTAGAAAAAAGTATGGTAATATTTGGGTATTATCCACACGACCATCGGTCTCTGGATAGTTGTAAAGGTCTTGTATATGAAGCGATACACGTAAAATGTGCTCCTTTTCTTAGATGACACAAGTGTAAAGTATCTGCACTTTAGAGACCAGGGCTCCAACAGCGTCAAGGCCACATGGGGATCTGCAGATGGAGAAGTACAGGGTTACCATGTACGGTGCAGAAGACAAGCAGGCCGCTCCTCGCTCATCAGTGTAGCTCCACAGACTCACAGCGTATATGTAACAGACTTGGCAGATGGAACTACAAACAAGATCTGTGTTATGCCTATTTATAAGAATGGAGAGGGGAGAAACCTGTGCCGGAAGATTCACATCCAACCAGGTAGGTGACAGGACAAACGGATACTATTCCATGCAAAGTTCCTCAATTTAAAAGAGATGTTTTAGGAAACTAATCAGGACGATTTGGGACACAAAATCACTCGTAGTTTAGTATTTATCCCAAATCACCCTATATTATTTCAGTCCGGGTTCGGAAAGCAAGAAAGAAAACTATTTTTATCTCAGTTCAGAACTCCCAGCACTTCCAAATTACACTGACAGGTGCTCTATCTCCTTAAACCCCCCCAGTCTCCACAGGTTGTGTTTAGTATTGCAGCTCATGTAAATTGGAGTAATGGGAAAGACTCTTGTTTTACAATCTCTTTCAATTTATCGAATTGTGTGTAGAGTAAATGGGGTTGTCAGGGTTTAGAAAATATTAGCTATATGGCATTTACCATCTCCAGTGTTCCAGTTCAGTTTTGGCAAAGTCTGTTACAGACGGACTCTGAATACCGAGGCTTAGGGGTGACATCACAGTGACAGCGCAGATGCCCACTACTGTTTGCAACTGCTGCTGTAGCAGGAACGTGGCTGTCAAGCCGCATCACTACCGGCCCCTGTATACAGACATATATGGCCAGCAGTAACAGACAACAGCTGAACAGAGCAGCAGATAGAGTGCGAGTATATGCTTTTTTATTATTTAAATATTTTTATCATCATAAATCTTTAATGTATTGCTATGGTTGGGGAATACTTCCTATAATCATAGTCCATGCCATCTACGTAAGTCACCATCCTATGCCATCTAGAGGATCTTATATGAATGTGTCTCCCAATCTCAAGTGTCTCAGGGGACACTTACCTGCTCAGGTAAGGTAAATGGCTTAGAATGTCCCTTATTCAGTCTAGGAAGATATTTACAATATGAAATTTATATTACATATAACACCAGGCCTATAGTGGCATGAGGCCTAGCCTATTACCCTTAACTGTTGGTGTTTAGGTTATTTTAGGGAGTCTCCCTAAGCAACAATCTGCTAAAAATAGAAATAATTTACAATACAAGGAGATAGCTCAAAGTCTTCAGCCTCCGCCTTAATGATATTGAGTGAATTTAGCGGAGAAGGTGAGAGATTTTCTCTGAGCTCTTTGTATGAAATTACGAAGCGTCCTTGAAAATGGAATACAGAATGAATGCAATAAGCAATTACGCTCAGTATTCAACGAGATTAGGGATCAAGCCATATCCTTGACAAATGCTGAAGGTTCACGCCATGAAACTGTATCTCTGCATTTAGCTAAATAGAATTCAAGAGCTTTAGAAAATGAAGATGATATGACTTCTGCAGATTGTTTTACTAGATGAAAAATGGCTGCCGTCTAGCATTTTTGCATGAGTAATAAAATGCTAAATTGGGTTGGGAAGGAATGGGAAAATCTGAAATGAAAAAGTGACTTTTAACCAGATGCTAGATTACCCCCACTGACTGGATATTGATGTCCTATTTAGATCCCAAAACAATATGGAGGTTGTATTTCATTATCATCATGTGTCATCAGATGCCATATTGTTTTCCACTAGATGTATTGCTTTTAAAGAAAACTAACGGTACTCAAAAACCCAAAGTATATACAGATCCATAGTAGGGACCCAAGGGGACTGCACTGGGCTTAATACACCAATGGGATCCTATATAATAACAAGATATCCGAAGATATATGAAAGATATTCCAGCTATTGACAACCTATTCATTTTCTCTTCAGGAACATCATCAAATGGCTATTCCAGTCAGTAAGGAAGGTCAATAAGATGCCCCGAAGGTCATCAAGAATGGAGCTACGAGCTCTACAGGACGAGAAACCCTCAAATCTGGATATTTCTGCAGAAGGCATTTAGGCTTTGAGAAGTGGAGGAGGAGATTGTCTTGGGATAACATATTTTAACATCCCTGTGGTCAACAAAATATCTAGTGACCATGATGAACCTGTGTATTTCTCTCATAACCACTTTACACTGTCTCTAACACAGGGCATCTCCAGGATATTGATAATATCAGATTGGTGGGGACCCTTTTCTCAACACCTCTTCCGATCAGTTTATTGAAGGGTTTCTAGGACTCCAGTCAAGTGAGTATCACACCCACGTTAATGTTTACCAGGTACAGCTACATCATTTTAGCACTGGCTTAAGTACTGTCTGGTATTACAACAAAGAGCATTGAGTGGTGCTCGGTAAACGTTAAAGAGGGTCTTTGAATAAGCTGATCGATGGGGTTATGAGAAGACAGGAAAAGACTGGAAAACCCTTTTAATTGTTATCGAAATCAAGGAGTCTGAATGCAAAATGGAAGATTACCTGTTGTATTATATAATGTACATTATAAGAATGGGCCTAGAGATCTAGGATGTAAAGGAGGAGGTCTGTTACAAAAACTCCTTAGCAAAAAGAAATGCAACTAATTCTGCAGATATAAAAGACTACACCAGTGGGTGCTAAGTACACCCAATATGCACTCCTTTCCCCAGTCTTTAACCAAGATCACGTTTTGTCTTGGTAGTAAAGTAAGGTCTTCTGGATTTTGGCCTTGTTTTTTTTTTACATCATCCAGATCAGGGATAGAAGCTGTAAATCACTCATTTTGCACTAATATACAGATGTATTGGTGTATTTAAAGTTCTTCAACCAAGACGAGGCCTTAAAGTGATGAAGGTGTGTGGTTTCCTATACATAACATTAATGTTTCGCCATAGGAATAAAAATTGTATATGACGGCTGTAATGTCCCCAGCAATAAACCATTACGGTCACGTCACTGTCACAGTAATACCATGTCCTAGTAAAGGATGCTGTGAAAGTTGAACATGTCAGATACAAGATGCAGAATCGAAACATTTCATCTACAGCTAAATAAATGATATAACTTGCTTTAGCACTGGTGCTAGGACACATATGTTACCTTCTAGTGATAGAAGCACGAATGGGTCGTGCTTAACATGTGCAATGCATCTGCATGCAAGCAACTACACAAGCAGTATGGAGGCTCTAGGGATCTGAAGATTAGTAATGACCGGATGCCACCACTATGTCCTACTCTTCTGCTCTGTCTCAATTATGTTACTGTATGTTAAATTCTCTACCATATAGCCAAAGCTGAACACTAAAAGGGAACCTGTCACATGAAAAATGCAGTGTAATCTGCAGGCAGCATGTTATAGAGCAGAAGCAGCTTGTACATAATGAGAGGGGTGTTGGTGAATAGACCAGTGCACAGTAAGACTTCACAGTCTAATTTGTAGTCATAGTTTAGAGCAGCTATTGTTTGGTCTAGTTTATGACTGAAATTTCTGTCATGTCCCCTTTTCATTAGGCTATACACCAAGAAGCAAAGCTGCCCGAAAATGGTCTGAAACCCTAAAACTCTAACATGTGGTGCATTTCAGGTGCAAATTACAGAATTCTGTCAAAGATAGATTAATTCATGTTTCTGTTATAGAGGAGGCAGAGTGGAGCAGGTTGTACATCGTGTTCTATCTACAGGAAGCACTTTATAGAGCAAGAGGAGCTGAGCAGATTGTACATAGTGTCCTACCTAGAGGAAGCATGTTATAGATCAGGAAGAACTGAAGATATTGTATATAGTGCCCTTTCTACTAGCAGCAGAAGTTTTATGAGTCGTATAGTGTCTTATCTACAGGCAGTATGTTCTAGACCAGGAGCAGCTGCACAGATTGTACAGGGTCCTGTCTGCAGGTAGCATGTCAGACATTTGGAGGAGCTGAGCAGATTGTGCATACTGTCTTGTTTGCAAGCAGAATGTTAAAGAGCAGGAGGAGCTGAGTCGATAGGACACTGTCCTGTCTGCAGGTAACATGTTATAGAGCAGGAGGAGCTGAGAAGATTGTACAGTGTCCTTTCTGCAAACAAAATGTTGTATATTTGGTCCAGCTGAGCAGATAGCACACAGTGTCCCATCTGCTGCAGGATGTGATAGAACAAGGGTAGATCGGACACATTGATTTATATTTTTGAAAAGATTTGTCATTTATCCATTTATAACATGACATGATCATATAAAATACAGGTCTCCCACATAACACAGCGCCTTCTATAACACAATGATCAGTCCACATTTTCCATGTGACAGGTTCCCTTTGGCTTCATGCACACGACCGTAATCATGGACACAATCTGACTACACCAGATCATGGCCTCAATAGGGGTCTATGGCACCTGGTCACAGTGCAGTGAGCACAATGGTCCACACTTATGAAAACTAGTGCAGTATCTGGCGCCCCCTGCACTGCTCTGGAAGTGTTTTTGGTGCAGAATTGTGGGGCACGTCAGTAATAAATGTGGAAATGTGCAAATTTGGACTAAGCAGTAACAGCTCCTTTAGGTGCACATTTTTTCTGTCTTGTTGGACACAGAGCAGCCACGACACTTTGTAAATACATGTAAAAGGAGTTTGCACCTTCTTTCTAGTGCAAAGTCAGAAAACTGCCACAAACACTTTAATAAATGTGGGCTATTGTGTCTCACCACACTGTGACTGAGTCTATAGAGAGGGGAGGGGTGAGGAGCGGTCACCCCCCACCCCCTCCATCCAACCGTGTGTTATGCCTGGGTTCCGGTAGCACATGGTAGTGTGCGTGAGGCCTAAGAGAATACCTATCAAGGCCCACAGACAAGAGTGCCGTTCTGAAGAAATAAAACCCCTTTATAAGCTATTTATCCAGTATGGGGGGACCTGGATGTACATATCTTAGAATTATATTGTGTTATATTTAATAAAGTCATCCTGATGAAAGAAGAAGAGCTGCTGCAAGAGACCAGATTACCTGCAGCTTCCTGACAGTCTGTAGACATTTCTGTATTTTATGTTTAATACTAACTTTTATTTTTGTTTCCTGCACAATAAAACATTACAGGACAAGAACAGCAACGTTGTGCTCAGTTATGTACCAGATGTAGGCGACCCCTGGTCCTGGGGGCTTACAGGTCTCTTATGTTAGCATAGTAGTAGCGGTTCCCCCATGAGACAATTTCTCTACATTGTAATCATGTATTCAGTATGGGAGAGTAGTCCAGCAGTGACTCCAACAGGGGCTCCTAGCATCACTCGTCTTCCTTCTGAAAAAGATACACGTCTTATTTTACAGACCAAACACGGCTGTCTGAATGAGGCCTTACCCACATGTGAGCTGGGGGCTTTGAAGTACATATTCAGTAGTCATAGTCTATGACTCTCTGTTTTACTGAATCAATGAGTAAGAAGAAGCTGCAGCAGCATCCCCCTCCTATCCATCCCTTTATTATACCAGGTATATATATATTTTTTTTTTTTTAACAGACGGAAAATGTTTAAAACCTGTAGGAAAAGTAACCACTACAGGCTACAGATCACTTTCCCCTAACAGAATATAAATGCAGGTTTTATGGGTCTAATCATATGCTAAACTTTTTATAAAGATATATGTGCTATAACCTGTTGTTGACGAAGCACATTTTTATTTTTGGTACATGTAGTTTTCAACTTAGAACACCTTTTCCTTTTTTGTGGTTTCTAAGAGATATACAGCGCTTTGCAAAAGTATTCAGCCCCCTTGAACTTTTTTACACAGTTGTAATGTGGAATGAAATTTATTGGATATTTGAAACTTTTGTAAAAAAAAAAAAAAGGACCTGAAAAGTGGTGTGTGCAATATTATTTGGCCCCTTTACTTTCAGTGCAGCAAATTAACTCTGAGGGTGCTTTCACACGATGTGTTGCGTCAAGTTTTTTGTCGTATTCCAAAGGCTTTAAAGTTGATCACAAGCTGAAGTAACATTGCAATTTAGCAAATGCAATAAAAACGCAATGTTACCTAAGCATGTGATCCAGGCTGGAGCCTTTGGAATGCGTCAAAAACATGTAAAAAAACGTGACATTACGCATCGTGTGAACGCACCCTCAATGATCCAATGTTGTCCTAAATGATTGATGATAAATATAATCCACTTGTGTGTAATCAAGTCTCTGTATAAATACACATGCTCAGTGATAGTCTCTCGGTTTCTGCATCATGAAGACCAAGGAACACACCAGGCAGGTCCGGGATCCTGTTGTGGAGAAGTTTAAAGTCCAATTTGGATACGAAAAGATTTCACAAACTTTAAACATCTCAAGGAGCACTGTGCAAGCGATCATATAGAAATGGAAAGAGTATCAGACCACTGCAAATCTACCAAGACCCGGCTGTCCCTCTAAACTTTCATCTCAAACAAGGAGAAGACTGATCAGAGACGCAGCCAAGAGACCCATGATCCCTCTGGATGAAGTGCAGAGATCTACAGCTGTGGTGGGAGAGTCTGTCCATAGGACAACAATTAGTCGTACACTGCACATACTTGGCCTGTATGGGAGAGTGGCAAGGAGAGACATTTCTCAAAGATATCCATAAAAAGTCTTGTTTAAAGTTTGCCACAAGCCACCAGACACCAAACATGTGGAAGAAGGTGCTCTGGTCAGATGAAACCAAAATCAAACTTTTTGCCCACAATGCCAAATGATATGTTTGACGCAATCCTCCAACAAGACAATGATCTCAAACATAAAGCAAAATCTACAACGGAAGGTTCTCAAATAAACGGATCCAGGTGTTAGGACGGCCAAGTCACAGTCCAGACCTGAATCCAATGGAGAATCTGTGGAAAGATGTTTTCCATGGAAGAATGGGCAAGAGTTTCAGCCTTTCGATGTGCAAAACTGATAGAGACCTGATAGATACCCCAAGCGTCTTGCAGCTGTAATCGCAGTAAAAGACGGCGCTACAAGGTATTAAATTGAGGGGGATGAATAATATTGCAAACCCACTTTTCAGTTTATTATTTTTTGCAAAATTTTTAAATATCAAATAAATTTTGTTCCACTTTACAATTCTGTACCACTTGTTGTGTTTACCAATACAATTTTATATCTTTGTCTGAAGTCTGAAACGTAGCAAAAGGTAGAAAAGTTTAAGGGGGCCAAATACTTTCGCAAGGGTTTTTTTAAGGTCATTTTTAATTTTTTATATTTATATCTGGGAAAATGTATTCAAAATGTGTCCAGTAAATTGTAAAATCTAGTCTGTGACGTGAGTGGGTGGGTGGGTGATGTGCCAACATCATTCTTTTCTGATATATTGGGTTTTTAAATTATCTTTATTTTACTTTTCCCCAATGTAGGCAACCATAAGGTCATAACAGATCCCTGGGGGTCTTTAAAGAGGATGACACACTTGTGGAGATTAATATACCATGCAGTGGGGGCTGGTTCATAGTTTTGGTGTCAGTGAATTTTCTTTCTAGCCCCACAGTTGCCAAGATATCATCTTACCATCTTACCATTGCAATCCTTTCTACTGTCAGAGAGGAGGTGCTGAAGCAGAGGAGGGGCATGTTTTATGATAATCTTTTCTGACAGTGTCCACTCAGACAGTGTGAAAGAAGCTGCTGTGTACATGCAGTGTGATCTATCACACTGTCTGCGGCTACTACACTCCTGTGTCCTGTCAGCGTTGCTCAGCATACAGGACACACCTGACAGCAGGCAAGAAGAGCAGGAGATAGACGCCAGCAACGAGGGACTCATTGCTAGTACAGAAATCCCTTCACTGTGCATACAGCCATCAGGAGCACAGTTTTGAATCCCTTCTTGTACATCCAAAGAAGGGGGGAGGTGCACATCTTTTTCTGTGCCCTTTCCACTCCAGGGTTTGGCTTACAAATACTGATACGGAATATCAAGTAAAATATGCAATTTGTGTGAAACTGGCCTTAGTGGGAAGCCAGATACAGTTTTGCTGTAAGACACACCTCTTTGTCAAATAATCACCATAACTAGGCCGAGGATTTTTGTTGAATGTTAATTTATTTATGAGAAGATTGATAGAAGAATGGATACAGTTATACAGACACAGCACCAACATCAATCAGGAATTAAAGGGACAACTGTCAGGATAGAATGGATTGGAATGGATTTTTCCTCAAATCCATATATACAGTATACAACATACTAAACAAAAAAATCATGTACATCTATATGTACATTCATCTATGTAGATAATTCATGATTGCCTATTTAGTGGCTTAATGAAGTCTCAATAATAAACAGTGTTAAATCAGCAGTGCCAGGAGGATCTATGCTACGAGTGCTTATGCGTAAAGAAGCCTACAAATTACAGAAATTAGATATTATTTCTCTAGACTGGGGATGGGAGATTGCTCCTCAGCATCAACATACAGCAGTGTTTTCCAGCCATAAGACAACCTCTTTAAAGGGGCCCGGTAGGGTATATGAAAACCCCTATTAACCCATTAAAAAAATCTCCTCCAAAGTCATGTGAAAAATTAGCAGAGAAGAGTCACTTTTAGCGGCTGCATGGGGGAAAGTCTCCAAGCAAGATTCACCTCAGGCACAAAATGACTCTTTTTCTGTTCATTCTAACAAGACTTTGGCAGAATTGTTTTTTTATAGGTAAATGGGTGAGATTTCATATAAAAAAGGAACTAGGGTAGTAGTTTAATGGGGGTCTTTTTAATTCACACAAATGGAGAAGTGGTATGGAAATTTTTGCCTTTTTGCAGAGGTAAGATCTCAAAAGGGAGCGAGACATTTATGACGTATCACAGCACTATCCTGAGATATCCACTTTTGTTGAATGATTTATATCAAACCTGGGTTGAAATAAATAAAGCTACATAATCGGTAAGTGCTAAACCACACTATGAAATGCGCAGGTTAAATTTCAGAAAATTCTAGCAAACTCACAGCACTAGATACACACACACACCCCTGAGTTAGAACACGTCCCCATCTCCCTGACATAGCACGCCATGTACTTTCCCCATACGCAGCAGCACACGGTTCTTCCAAACCCTTTTTATGATTCACACCTTTAAATATTTTCACACTATCTTAATACCACCCATAGAACTGTACACAGGCGCAGGAAGCGGAAACACATCATATTCCGTAGGAAGAGGTTCAACTTATACCGGCTCCAAGTGTGTGTTCTTAAAGTGCTCCTGAAAATCCTTGGATGAGGCGGCGAGATCCTGACGGTAATTGAAGATTGACTGGTAATCCTTGCTGCTCTTCAGGAGCTCATTGTTCTTGCGAGCTTCGTAATGGAACTGCGAGTTCTTCATCTCGTACCTGCGAGGTAAAATGAGGACTGTCAGCTCGGCGGAAAATTAACTATGACAAGGAGCCATCACCAGGACAGAGATGATCTTGCATTCTCGTCATAAGTAATGGGGATGTAGATGCTGCAGTCAGCGGCATAATGTGGGTGGCTCCTGGCATACAAGATCTGCTTATATAAAACAGGCTTTACATATAATATATAGTTTGCAGAAAATAATTTAGTAAAATAAATGTAGAACTCTCTGTCCCCAAGAGTCCAGTGGGCAGTGCTAATCAGTGATTGACAACTATGAATGTCTGCACATTTATACAGGGAAGGCTGATATTTTCTGAAAGAAACCTCCCACTGGACTCCAGTGAAGGGAGAAGGGACTGTAATCAATAAATTAAATATGTGAGTTGTATTGCATCTTTTCTAACAAAACTGTGTCTATTTATTCAGCTCCTTTTGCTCTATAACATGCTACCTGCAGATAGGAAACTATGTACAATCTTTTCAGCTTCTCCTGCTCTATAACAACTGTCCGCAGATAAGAAACTATGCAGCATCTCTTTCTGTTCTACAATATGCCGTCTGCAGATAGGATACTATGTACAATCTACTCAGATCTTCCTGTTCTATAACATGCTGCCTGCAGATAGGACACTATGTACAATCTGCTCAGGTCCTCCTTCTCTATAACATGTTGCCTGCGGATACGTCAATTTATACAATCTGCTAAGCTCTTGCTCTATAACTTTCTGCTGCAGATATTTTCACCATGGCAGGTCTCCTTTAATATGTATGTATACATATATATCCAAAATGCGTCCCAAAATAGTAAGTGCTGTGTATTAGGGCCTTTAATTGAAGCAGAATCATACTAATGAAGCAACTTAAAGATCTTTTTATGACTATCAGCCTATAAGTTCACCAATGGTTTGCTAGATTAGTCTACAGAAACATAAAAAGAGTCCAGCGTGCCCCAGGTAATGCCGCCTAAAGCGAATTCATGCCTGTTTGGCATCCGCTGCACTTACAAACTGATATAAGAGAGGAGTATTTTTATCTTGGGGCCATTAGAGGTATCTTTTTGATCCTATAAATATCCCCACAGTTTATTGGCTTGGAAAGTTTTTTGGAGCCGTCATGCTCTTTAATGGCAATTTTCACTAGATACTAAATTCTATAACATTTTCTCCATTCTTCAGAATAGGTTCAAAGTCCCTTTAAGACATGAGGAATAAAGACTCTCACCACTTTGGCTTCGGTCCTCGGGTTCTTTCCAACTCTTGCTGCCTTTTAATCTCCAGCAACAATTCCTCCTCCACCCGGAGGCGCTCCAGTCTCAAACGTGCGAGTTCCTGCTGATAGGGGGAGGCTTCTACTACCGAAATCCCCACATCTGCCCCTGTCAGCGTATTCAAGAATCTAACACAACAAAGTCAACATTCATTACAGGCCTTATAATCGAGTATATACAGAAATACTTGGCTTCAGTTAGATTGTACCACTCCCGTTTGGTTTTACATTATTTCAGAATGAAAAAAACTAGTTCTGTGGTTTTCCGTCAAATCTTCCTTTCAAAGCCAAAGGGTCTGAGGTTAATGGACATTTTAACTGATGCGTTAGTCTTCCATCGTTAACTTATTTTTTTGACGGAAGTTGTTTATATCTGAAGTGTAAACTGCACTTAACATGTTAATAGACCAAATCGCCAATATCAGATAATTTCCCACTGATAATCTGTTCGCAACAGCTGAAAATATAGATTGGAACAGAGAGCAGACCGCTTCGTTCTCAATGTAGTGGTCAGATGAGGATGATCTCCCATTCATTTCAATAGAGAAAGCTAAGCTACATTGACTTGGTTCAGCCACTGCACTGAGAAGGAAAAGGATGTAGTTTGTATAATGTGTTATCAATTCCATGATGCCTCAGCATGACACTGGCAGCTAGTGGCAGAACCATATCTGCCTGCTAGGAGGACAGTGTGATTACCTTTTCTCTATATATATCTAAAAATCTAAGAAACTATAAGCCCAATCTAGATTGACCGGTAATCTTGTGCATTATACCTATAAATATTTCTAAAATAATCAAGAAATGGGAAAAAAATGAGTACCTTTCACTGATCTCCTCTGCAGTTGGTGCAGAAATTGCAGATGATGGGATGCTGTAAGGAGACCATGAATAGTTCAGACTGCTTTTGATCTTCCTTGGTGGAGTAAAGGATCTTGTCACCAAAGCTCCTGGTCGGTAGAAGCGTGAGCGCGACTGTCTGTTGGAAGAGGACGTCTTGCCACTGGATTTCAGCCTTGGTGGAGGTTGAGCACAGGCATTGGCTTTGGCAGAATTTGGCCTCCAGATGGGTTTTGGTGATTGGGAACGTGATCGGAGCCATCTGGCTTTCTTAGATGCCGGAGAAAACGAGTGAGAACGGTCAAGGGACTGAGATCTTCCTCTTATTGTAGGGACTCTAGTTCTTTCTGGAGAACGAGAACGTACAGCAATCTTTGGTGGTAACAAGGATTTGACTCCAACAACATGAGGAGCCCCGAGCTGCACAGGAATGGATTCTCTGTAAGCAATGTCTGCAGGGGTCAAAGATGAAGATGTGGAATTCATCTCTGTAAACCTACTGCCGACAGGTTGGTGGCCAATGGAGAACTTTGAAAATGTTGGTAGCCCAGAACTCTGTACAGCAGAAAACAATGGTGGCTTGTTGAGATGGACTGATGTTGAAAACCAGTCAGAGTCTAGACTGGGATCACAGACGTCGTTATACAAGGAGTCATCCCTTGTCTTTGGCCAATCATGAATACCGGAGTTGGATCTTTTGCTTTCAAAATTTAGACTAGAAGCCAAACTATCCACCTGCACCTTGAGTTTCCTCAAGTTCTTCTCCAGGTCATCAATGGTCAGATTCTCTTTGGCATATGCTGACAGTACATTACCTAGTGTTAATGCAGGGTGTTTGGTTAGAAACATTACAAACATATTACATTTCCATTTTGCCTAACCAACCAAGGTTTCACTTTTATTTGTCAGGCTACATCTACAGACAGCTAAAAGGACATCTACATGATCATCTTGAAGCACCACATATGTATGAAGAATATACTACATATACTTTATAGTACAATATGAATGATAAAAGAAAGTTCTAGGGAAATGGGCAATATATTATAGCGCCTACCGTTTGTTTCATTGAGAAAAGCACGTCCTCCAGCTTGGCTGCCATGCGATCTATGGTTGTTTGAAGAACCTTGGAAGCTAAGATTATGGGTGCTTGTGGTCTTTTGAGTATTGCTGAGGAATTCATATGGCTTTTCTCTAAAAATTGAAAGGTTATGCTGCTTTAGGACAATGTAGCGTAGACAAAAGCTGAGAACAAGAATTTATAGTCAATATATTTTGCAACCATATAAATGTTAGCACCCAGAGGTTATTGTAGACCTTTACATCTTACCAGTCTTATTGAAACCTGCTGATCAATGTGAGGAGGAGTGAAAACCAAAACAGGCATTTAGGTGGTGTTTCGGTTACTCACTGTAACTAAACTATGGTCACAAATATATCCGTGAACTACGAGCTGAGGGCTATTGCTCCGTGTAGGTAAAGACCTTTAAATTATTCACAAGATACTAACTGGGCAGTCACAAAAAGCACATAAAAGCAATGGAACATCCATGGAAACTGGGGAAGGCATTTTTAAGGCCCGTTTAAGTCTCATTTACTGGATAAGGAGACAGCAAGTGTTGACACCAACTCTTACAACAGTGTTAACCACCACAGATGTTCACTTTAAGCCCTTTATTTATTTACAGGTTTATTTTATTTTTTTTATTTTTTTAGAAAAGTCCTCCCCATACCGGCTTCTAATTTTTTTTCTTATCAGACGGATAACCCCTTTAAAATATAGTTGGTTATTACGATTTATTGCGTTAGGTCTAAATCTTTGACCCACAATATGGGACCAGATTAAACCGCTATGAACTATGAATTAAAATGCTGCAGTTTGTCCATCGCTGGATGTAGCGCCGTATAATCATCATGTGTTTGTGTTATTATTGAGGATCCAGGGCCTGACACATCTCTTTTACTGGTGGAGTTATTGAGGATCTGTAGGATGGCTCCAAAGGTTTCCATGACAGCAAGCAGTCCTACAGAGAACCCCCCATTCATACAATACATTGTGACTGACATTATGGAAGTAGCTCTGGGACACTGCAGCAAAAGAGGAGCCAGAAGACTCTTGTCTGCAGCAACACAGAAGGAGAATCATATGAGAAAATATATTTGATATCAGTAGAAAGTCAGAGGGATAGAAAGAGGAGAATGAAGATGGATAGATATGAGAGAGGTTGATTTGAGATAGAAAGAAGTAATATCCACAAAAAGGCAGCACCCCAGTAGTATGGTGAAAAAAGGAGAACTTTAGAGGCAGATCAATAGTTACGACATATAGATATGAGAGACAGAAGGGAGAGAGAGAGAGATCCCAGGGAGAGAGAGAGATGGATACAAGTAAGAGTGATAGATACAAGAAAAAGAGAGAGATAGATACAAGAGAGAGTGAGATAGATAAATACATACGAGAGATAGATGAAGATTATATATATATATATAGAGAGAGAGAGAGAGAGACGTGATAAAATGCTTCTTAATTTGTCGAAGACAAATAGTAAAGTAGAAAAGGCGTTGTTCTTTATTCCATATGTTTCAGCGTATAGAATGGAGACCACAACGTTTTCCACTTTCCTTTTGGCCTTGGAATGCTGATAATTTTTTTTTTGTCTATTTTGGATGGATTTTTAGCCCAGTCCCATCTTAGCCTGCAAATGTAAGTACTTGAATCTTGCATAGATAATTATGAGACAGATACTTAGAACCTGTCCTCTTCTTGAACATTTGCATTCCCCAAGTGTACACTTGATGTACATAACTTTGTGCTTCAACTGGACAAAGCACAGGAACAGAAGGAGAAGGGGAGGGGAGGGGTGAGCGCTGCTCACCTCTCCCTGCACGGCAATCTAGTCCAAAGATAGGACCTGCTCTATATATAATCAGCTGCCTGGCTCGGTCACCACACCATGGCCGGCTGTAATAGACCTCTAGCTGCAAACTGTGGGGCCAGTTCACAGCCCTGAATACAGTTGTGTGAATGGGCCTTAGAAGGATGGTACTGGAGAAGACGACTAAAGGGCCAGCTGCAGCCGTCGCGTATTACGTGAGGCTTACAGTGTGGAATTTCCTGTTTGGTAAATCCATAGACAATACAGTAGCAAACTGTGTACTCATTGCAAAAAAATAATCTGTAGAAGATAGGTCCATGCTATTGCTTCCCTGGCTGTTACACTGTCACTACACTGTCTCCCCCCTGCTACTACTCAGCACCTCCCTCTGCCTGATGTAATCTCATACAGTGGGGGAAGGAGTGCTCCTGTACAGCCTGTGAAGCTACAGAATGGGGGGCTCTAATAATGCCTCCCAGAGCCATTATTGGCTCAAAGTCATTCTGACTCATTAACATAATAGTAAAAGTTGATTTTAGAAGGAAGGAGACCATAGATAACAAATATAAGAAAATTACCAGTCACGGTGCCTGGATCTATGAGTAAGTGTCCCTGGTTTATCATGATGGATTTTAATGTTAAAATTTCCTTTAACTTGTGCAGAATTCAACCTTGCAATGGAAACAAGGAGCTGCGGGGTATAGATTTACAGTACATGTAGGAATATGTGTAACAATATGTGAACAGCGCCCAATATCTATGGCCACCATCGTTCTCTCTCTGGACATGACATCAAAATCTCTGGAAGTTTGTAATATACTTACTAGGAGATTGTCAAATTGGTGTGCATTTGCAATATTAATTTAATCAATGAAGTTTCTATCTATCTATCCCCTGGCTGGCCCTGATGAACACGGTGCTCACGTCTGGGTGATGATGCTGTACATGTAGCTAGTGCTCTACCAGTGGGGGCACAGGTTACAGGTCAAATGCACCATATTAGTCTATGGAAGAAAAACACTTTATGCAAAATACTTAAAATTTGCATAAAATATGCAAAATGCAACACTAGCTGTATAACCCCCACTCAGGGCATGCTGGTACTTGTAGTGCTATGGATGCTACAGGTTACACGCCCCCCAGTATTACATGCATTATATAACTAAGCATTCATTATGGAGTCTTCCACCGACCTGAGAGCTGCCTTCCTCCCGTGCAGGACGAACGCTCCCTCCGCTCCCTGAGCCATGGTGGCTTCTCTGCTTCTAACCTACGTTTCTAGGGGAGGAGCCAAACAAGACGTTGCTAAGCGGAAGTCATAACTTTGCTTTTCCACGGGTGGGCTATTTTTGTCCTACGGCGCTTTCCCTCTACAGGAAGACGAATGCCGGCCGCAGTTCTACCAATAGCGTCCTGGCGTCTCCCGTGACGTCACAAGCAGGCAGGTTGTGCGGAAAGTGACCTTGTGTAAAGGTTGATGCGCATGCGCGTAGAGCCCCACGTGTGTATGAGGGAGAGATCAGTGATCTTGCAGTAGGTAGAATATGTCCTGGTTATTCGGCTACAACAAGGGGCAACCTGCGCCCCCAGATGTGCCAGGCCTGCCCGTGCCCCCGCCACCTCCTGGAGGCAGCGGAGATGGGGGAGACAAGAACAAGCCCAAGGACAAATGGAGCAACTTTGACCCCACCGGCCTGGAGAGGGCAGCCAAAGCGGCCAGGGAGCTCGACCAGTCACGTAAGTGCAGGCCATGCTGGGACTTGTAGTGCTCATTGCTTTCCCTGGTAGATCAGTCTGTGCCATCACTTGATTCTAGATGATGTAACAAGTAACATGTATCATTAGAGTGTCCCCAAATGATGGATCCCTTAAATGTGACCCACTAGACGCGACCTCGTCACTGACCTCTAACTTACTGTCACTGTGTTCTGAGCACTGTGATATGTCGGTTATCGGACACTGCACCTCTGCCTGTACAAGTTGGGCATCACCACTATTAGCATGACCTTAGATCCGCTGTGCCCCAGTCTACGAAATGATGCTACTCCCAGTTAGGCGTAAATTTAACTTCATCCTATGAGTGTCGCTGTTTTTGACTATAACTGGCACCCTGCAACATTTAACTGATTACAGTCATTTGAATATGTGTGACCTCCATCTCTGATTGGGAAGGGGAGAGCGGCATAATAATAACTCGCCACCAGATGATACCGGTTTATTGGGAACTTTTGGCTCTATGACATATTTGTATACATACATAAACGACACAATGCACGTGTACATACTCGCATATACCCTCATGTATATGTCATCCTCTACTGTGACCTGTTTCTCACCTGTTCCCAAACATTGATGACTTACTTATTTTCCGAAAGAAATTATAATTTTAGGCTACATTCACACTTGTACTTTCTCACCCAATAAGATCCACAATTGATTTTGACTTCAACTACTGCATCAAAGAAACCTACAATTGTTTTTTCACCATCTACAAACACCCTCCACAATGTCACGTCCTGATATGTATCACGTCCTTTGCGATGTCCTTGCTTTGCTCTGTTTTGTCTGTGTCTGTTTAGCACTGATGTGCTAAAGTCACTATTTGCACTCTGTTGCATCATTCATCTTGGTCTGTGGACTGTAGGTCACCTGATGGTGATGCTGTTGACTCCTGGTGGCTACAGAATTGTTACGCTTCACTGTATAGTCAGTAGTTCAAGGTTAATTTTCATGTTCTAGTTTAATATCTATATTTGCTGTCAGAGAATTGTTTTTGCAATGTATTATAGTGCATAAAAGCTGTAAGTCTGGCAGCCTGTAGTGACACCAAGTGTCAGCTGCTGCTTTGTTAGATTAACAGAACAATGCTTTGCCTTGTACATTGTAGCATGCTTTGAGTAGGTCAGGATTAGCCAAAATTGGGGTACTGGTTGTCCCCTGCCAATCTGATTTTGCCTTATTGACACATACAGCCTTGCACACATAAGCCAAGCTTCTGGAAGTATACAGATTGGTTTTCTCTTCCTGACTTTTCACTGATGCCTTACTGACCCATTCTTTTCAATGGGCTTTTTCACACTTCAGTTTTTTTCACTGATCCAATGACATTGGCAAATGACAGGTTCTACACTTTTCACAACAGTAGAAAAAAAACTGAAGTGTGAAAAAACCCATTGAAACGAATGGTTCAGCAAGGCATCAGTGAAAAATCACTGAAGCCAAGAAGAGAAAACCAATCTTATTGTGTCCATAAGCCAGAATGGCTTCAGTGAAAAATCACTGATGTGTAAAAAATAATATGAACCCCCGTGCTCCATTGTTTACAGTTACAGTAATGCAGGAAGGGACTTAAAGGAACACTCCAGTCAAAACTGATTAATTGAATTATATGTTGTGTAGGGCCAGAAAGGAGGAATATGGCTCTAGGTTTAAAGGAAAACTACCACTTGAAGTAGTAGGTGTAAGAAGGAAATACCGAGCACCAGCTCAGGGTGAGCTGGTGCCGGAGCTTATTTTTGTTAGTGTTTTAAACCGCTGTATCGCGGTTTAAAACACTTTTTAAACTTTATAGCCAAAGCTGCTTCGGCGCAGGGAGGTATGTGCTTGGCGCTTACCATGCACGTCGCTCTCCTTCACTTCCTATGTAGCCACATGCATGGTAAGCGCCGAGCGCGTACCTCCCTGCGCCGAAGCAGCTTCGGCTATAAAGTTTAAAAAGTGTTTTAAACCGCGATACAGCGGTTTAAAACACTAACAAAAATAAGCTCCGGCACCAGCTCACCCAGAGCTGGTGCTCGGTATTTGCTTCTTATACCTGCCACTTCAAGTGGTAGGTTTCCTTTAAGCAAGGTTCTAGGAATACAATGAAAATGAGTCCTGCTCCTCCCTTCAGAACCTGCACCATGTATTATTCAATGAATTAACTTTGACAGGAGAGTTCTTTTTAATACACATGCCATAAGTATACTTTATGGTGATGGCTGTTTCTCTGGGTATCAGATGTATGTTACTACAGTGCCTGGAATTGGAAATAGATGCCAGTCTATTGAATTAAGAGGTTATTGTCATAAACTATAAATAAGGTATTGCCAAAATCATACTTGGGCTGCATTCTCACGAATGCATGATTTCTCCAGTCCTGTATGAGACCTTTATATAGGTGAAGTTTTTCATCCTTATGAAGCATGTATTTAACCTGCATTTATACGACACCATAGACTTCTAATGTCATACAGAACTGAAATACGGAAGAAAATAAGGCATGCTCTATATTTTTATATGTCCAGTATACATTACAGTGTTAACAACTGCAATATAAATGGTTGGACGTATCGTCCATTGAAATCAATGTGGCCTAATGTAACCCGTAAAAAATGGTATGGTACGGGTAACATACGGCCATTTTCATACGGTCGTGTGAATGCAGCCTTACCTGTAGAAGTGTAACATGCAATGTATGATCAGCAGCACAATATTTAAAATGAAAATCACTGTCTGAATTGATTTTAGTTCATTCATTTTATCCCACCCAGAAAGAGCTACTAAAATGATGCTATTAAGTTATATATATACTTCCAAAATGATGCCAATGGAAAAATACACTTCCTCTCACAAAAAAGAAATACTCATATGGCTACATCGACAGTGTAACAAAAAATGGCTTTTGCAATGCAGCAATGAGGAACCTATGTGTCTTTGTATTTCGCAAATAATCTCTTTCTTCACCTTTATTTTCTTGTTTTCATTTTTCAGGACATGCCAAAGAAGCCCTTAACCTTGCAAAGATGCAAGAAGAGACTCTTCATCTGGAGCAGCAGGCCAAACTTAAGGTAAGTCAGAAATGTTGCCTTGAAATGTGCTCCATTGTATAAGATTATGACTGTTCACCAGTAAGTTGTAAAGAATAAAACTGTGACCTGAAACAGACGGACTCCTCTCCCTCTCCGTGATGTAGGCGACTACAAAGGATACACAGCACTTCACCGTAATAGAGGCCTAGAAATGTATTAACACTGCACCACCCAAAAAAAAGCAAAAACCATAAATAAGGAGCAGTATACAATAACTGCTGAAAAATATTAGCCGCAGACAAAACAATGATCAGAGAATAAAATATTCCACTACAGTAAATCATTAAAGTGTTATCTTAAAAATGGGTTGTCCAGAAGTTGAAATACATGGCTGCTTTATTCCAAAAACAGTACCACACCCGGCTATGGTTTGTACCCTGTAATCAAGCTTGGGGTGCGTGACCATACAGGGCCCTGCTATATACATACTATATGTAACCTTGTAATGGAAGGTACAACAAGTACATTGCCTGCTTTGTGAGGCATCTCTCTTAAGGATAGTTTTCCAATATCGGGTTCGTGAGGGTTCAGCAGCCTCGTACATAGGCTGTTCTCCGCTTCCCATTCAATTCTTTGGTTATCAGATCCCAAGGACAGGATCGGTGCTGTACTGGGGTTCGGATCTCCACCAGCCTATTCTATGGATAAGTTTTAATTTAGGAAAACACTTTTACTTTTATAAAAAAAAAAAAAATTAATCTTAGCCATATATTGTGGTTAACCATTATGAAAATAAAACGCTACCATTTGGGAGATTAGTTTTATGACATCAGGGACATGGGAGAATTTTTTTTTTTTAAATCTGTCTGTTGTTAGTCCATTAAAACTGGAAAAGTCTCTTTAAAGATGTATGTGACAACTGGATTACATAGTTTCGGATGCTATCCCCTGTATAGTACTGGAAATTCTCTTGTAATGTAATGTCATGTAAGTAGATACAGGACACCCAAACATCCACTTGGACCTACGTGTCTAAATAGCCAAGAGCACAGACCTCTAACCACGGCTCTCCACGTTTGTTTTATTTATTTCCGTTTTAGGAATACGAAGCCGCCGTAGAACAGCTGAAAAGCGAGCAGATCCGTGTTCAGGGCGAAGAGCGCAGGAAAACACTAAATGAGGAGACAAAGCAAAATCAAGCGGTGGGTTCATGATCAAAGTCTTCCTATCCATACACTTCCAAAGGGGTCAGTAGTATATTCAGTAACATCTAACGCCTCTTTTATGCCTTGTTTAATTGGCTTCTGAGCCTTAAATGTGTTCCCTGTCTTCAAAGGGTGGAGTAGAGAAATAAGGATTTGTCTATTTTAGGAGTCAAATTAGGTGGACTAATTGAGACAAGGTGTACATAATCCAAAATTAATTTGAATAGGTGTGACATTTTGGTCGTGCTTGGTGATGGTGGTGGAGCAGGCATGTGAGTGCTTTCGGGTCCCAGGTCACTATTCACTGTGGTATCTGCAATTTAAACTAAACTTGCATTAAAAATACTATTCTATATGCAGAGAGTTTTAAAGAGCAGATATAACATACTATCCTATCTGCAGAGCATGTTATAGAGCAGGTACAGCTGAGCACATTGGCTCACATGTACTAAAAACAGTGCAAAGTGCACTATGTATAGTGCAGGGTGTACCAGATTCAGGATTTCTGGCTCTCCTGGCACTGGCCCAACAGAGTGCACCACTTTTTTTTTTCATGTGGTGCACCTTTAACATGAGGGGGGGGGGGGCTTTGCATGATAAATGTGGCGCATGGTCTGGCCGTGCACCAGGACGCTCATTTCGGAGCATTGTAGTGCAACTGTGAAATACATATGCAAGCAGTCTGAAAAGAATGTACAAAGTCATAGAGAAAACTGGTGCAGGGGCTTTAATAAATTTGGCCCATTCTGTCCTATCTGAAGGCAGCATGTTATACAGCAGATGCAGATATGTAGATTGTACATAGTGAACCAGTGTAACGCATGGGGAGCCAAGCACATTGTACACAGTGTCCTATTTGCAGGCAGCATGTTGTAGAGCAGGGGGAGCTGAGCAGATTGTACACAGTGTCCTATTTGCAGGCAGCATGTTGTAGAGCAGGGGGAGCCGAGCAGATTGAAATATAGTTGTGGGAAAATATTTATTGTACATGTTCATTGTTATAAGTTGAGGCGTTTCCTTGGATCAGTCCATATTGAGAGTTCACCATTTTGCTTATTGGTCAGTGTCTCTTCATGTATTCCAGAGAGCCCAATATCAAGACAAACTAGCCAGACAGCGGTACGAGGACCAGTTACGACAACAAGTAAGTATTATGAGAACAAAGGTCCCAATTTGTATCAAGTGGAGTCATTCTCTTTGGGACCACACAAGATATCAAAGAACGACACAGTATAACTTTTCTCCATTCAGATGTAGCAAAGGGAAATGCATGCAGATCTTCAGACTTGAAATGGAGCGACACTTGTATTTCACATTCTCTTACATGTAAGCTCTGGTGTTCCCTATGTTTGATACAGATGGGTCCCGTCTAATTCTCTCAGTAGATATGCTATTGTTCTTCCATACTGACAAGGCCATGATAAAACACAATCCGCAAAAGGAAGAGTAATTTTATTGAGTGGCAGGGGAGCTGTTTTCTGCTTACAATGTGGATCTACCAGATTCCATGATGGTCTTTCCATTTTTTCAGTGTTCATTGCCCCGGGGTTTAGTTATTATGCCCCCGCCGCCATCCTCCGTCCACAAAATGAAGAGCAGCTTGAAAAAAAAAAGAATGACCTTGGTGCATTTAGCTCCCAGATACTTTTGGGACACTGGCTGAATAAAATAATCCATCATCACTTTCCTCTTGTGGCCACTAGGGGGCACTGATGTCTGTACTAAAGAATCTGCAAATCTGTGTAGCAACTTCACAGCCATGGTTGCACAAATATATGGTGCATCGCTGCCAATAATTTTTTTTTTTTTCAGTGCATTAAAAATATTCAAAGAAATTAAGCAACTTTGCCAAATTAAAAAAAAAAAAAAAAAAAGGCTTAAATGTCCGCTCATGTTTTTTGTAATGGCTGTGTAAGTTTGCAAAGAGTTTGTATGTTCTCTACGTGTTTGTGTGGGTTTCCTCCGGGTCCTCCAGTTTCCTCCCACACTCCCAAATATATTTGTAGGTTGATTAGATTGTGAGCCCCATTGGGGACAGGGACCAGTTCGGCAAGTTCTTTTTAGTGCTGCGGAATCTGTGTGCGCTATATAAATAAAGAATTATTATTACATTTGGGGGGTGGATATTGGATAATTTACCAATATACAGCTATTAATTGTTCTGCATCTTTCTTGATGTGTAAAGTGAAGCCTCTTGTCTTTTACCTCATCAGCCGGACATTCCTGTCCATAAAATGTGATCTCTAACTGTCCATGAATAATCACCCTGCAAGGACCTTGATCTTATATTAATTAATAATATCATAAGGTCCTAACAGAGCGATCTTGACCGAGCAATCTCATGTCCCTCCATTCTATTGTCAGGAATCTCTGGCAGATGAGGTAAAAGCAGGGGCCGCATTAACGTTTTGCAGAAGGGTAATAATACATACCGTAACTCCTAGACGTATAGTGTTAATAGACGTCTAGTTATACAAGAAATCATTGCACCCCCTGTTTTCTGTGCTAAACTGGCCACAATGCTAGTAATTTTAAATTGTGTATTAAATAAAGGAGAAAGAACTTTATCTTGATCTAATGGTTACAATGTAGCAGTGATTTGTCTAAAGAGACTTGCAGAGATGATGCACAAATGCATGTCTCTCATCCCCCCCCCCCCCCCCCCCCCCCCAGTGCTTGGCATCAGTGCTCTGCATCAGTGCTGTATACAGAGGACTGATGATATGTAACGCCAGTTACAGTACAGGATCGGACTGTCAGTGTCACAGCCCGATCGTGCCGATGGCTACCTGCGCACACTGCCATGGGCTTGGGCACGGTTCCTCCTGGCCGAGCCTTGCACCGGTGTGACATCACATGAACATGGATATAACGAGCCGTGCACCGGTGTGACATCACATGACTATGGACAGATTTTTATCCACGTGAAGAAAACAATAAAGCTTCCTATATGATGACCACAAAAAAAAAAAGAATTGAGAAATTGTATAACTTTTCATTACACAATGTATATCATTTATTTGATGAAAGTGGACAGCACCTCTAAGGTTCTTTTTCTCTCTACAGCAAATGCTCAATGAAGAGAATCTACGTAAACAAGAGGAATCTGTCCAGAAACAGGAAGCCATGCGAAAAGGTAAAGGAGGGACTTTCAAGACATCTTACACTTCTATTGCTCACAATTGTGTTTTTGTTTTGTTTTTTCTCTGATCCTTGAAATGGCGAAAACGGCAAAGCCAGTTCCAGCGCGTGGGCATGAGTGCTACTGTTTTTTAGCCTTGAGCCAGAGAATAGAGAAGGCCTCAGTACTTCTACCATCTGACAATGCAATGCACCAGCCCTTTCTCCAGATGATAGAACCATGGCTCACTTACAATGCGGCTATATATGTATGTCACCAGCAATGTGCTTTGTGTTCTCCCTTCAGCCACGATAGAGCATGAGATGGAGTTACGGCACAAGAATGAAATGCTGCGAATAGAGGCAGAGGCGCGAGCGAGAGCCAAGGTGGAGCGGGAGAACGCTGACATCATTCGGGAACAGATACGTCTCAAAGCTGCAGAACATCGGCAGACTGTTCTAGAGTCCATCAAGTATGTCAGGGGGGATTCTCGGTTTACTTGATGGTTTTATTGTAGCTCTCTGCTTGTCAGTTACAACATACACTGCTTATTTCTGCAGGACGGCAGGGACAGTGTTTGGAGAAGGTTTTCGGGCCTTTGTATCAGACTGGGACAAAGTGACTGCTGCTGTGAGTATTCTAGAAGTTCTGCACCCAAAATCCAAATAGTTTTACATGGCTAGATCTGAATGGTTATGACTCTGTCCCTGTAGTTTTAAGTGTAATCTCTACCTGATAGAATGACTGGTGTCAACAAGCAAAATACATAGGTGGAGATGTATTTAGGACAGTCCCATTATCTAACCAGTACAAGCAGAGCTATATTGGCATTTACAGGAAACCTATTCCTGTGTGTCAGGGCTGCAGAGAAATATCGCCTAAAGAAAACCAGTCGGTTAAACGAGCCCACTAACTAGAAATTTCTATTATACAGCAGTGCAACTATCCCTATATTGTTCTTACCCATGCCAGTAAAGTTCATAAAGTTGACTCGCCGTCTATGCAAATGACCCCATGTGAGTCCGATCATCATCTTTTCTTTGAGCTGCATCTGGCATATTCATGTCCTTACTGCTCAGCTGCGTCTCCAGTTCTTTCCCTCTCCCTCAAGAATGAGAAATACGCTGGCTGTGACTTGCTGAAGAGAATTTCTGAGGGAGGGGTGAATTGGGGAGCTGATTTCTCTTCAGTGAGTCAGTCATACACAGACAACGTCTCTCTCGCTTTTGAGGGAGAGGAACATAACGTAGCAGTGCCGAATACTCGGCTGAAGAGAAAGCAGACCCTTGTCAATCAGTAAGCTGGATGCGCAGCTGAGCTGGAATATGACTAGATTGTATATCAACTTTACAAATTAACTATGGAAAGTTACAGGCATGGGGAAGAACAATTGAGGGATAGTTGTACGGCTGTATAATAGCAGTTTTCAAAGATCTGGTTTTTTACAGGTTTCCTTTAAAATTGACCTGTCAGGGCTATTTAACACCTTAAGGACACGGCCTAAAATGGCCTTCTGACATGGAGCCATCTCCATGTCGGGCATATGCAGCAGGTACCAGGACCGGTCTTCTGCTGCGGATCGCGCAGATGATATAAATAGTCCTCATGCTGCAACAGCACGCTGATGAGAACAATCTATATCGTCTTGCGTCCTTAAGGTGTTAAAGAACAAAATCACCTACTGGTCCTTATGGTCCGGTGGCTTAATTAGTTAAGCGCTATTTGGTGCACTAAAGCCCTGGTCTATCACGGTTTTGTTTTGTTTTTTATTTAGCTTTTTTTTTTTTTTTTTTTACACTAATTGCACCCCTTTACAATTAAATTCATTAGCCGTCCCAACGCTACCTTCCCACATAGGTTAGTATTTGCAGATTTGCCAAGCAAATTGCTGTCCACAGACACACACAGAATATATGTCTTATTTTGAAGGGGGTTTTCTTCAGGTTTTAGCACCTATTTACAGGATCGGTAGTCAATAAGTGCAGGTCTGACTAGTGTGACCACATCCCTCATAAGGCCTATTTAGAATATATAAGGAAATGCCAAGGTGGTCTTGTGGCTGGGGCTAAGAGAGTACAGGGGTCCCCTCTATTGACAATGGGTGGGTTTGATTCCCACAATCTATCCTTTATCAACCATTGGATAGGTGAGCAATGCTTCTGGTCTGCACAGATTTAAAAAAAAAAAAATTGTGGTAACTTTCAGAATTTTCACCAACTTTTACAACTATGTTAAGAAATCCATCCCCTTTGTGTATCCTGCATGTTTATCTTTCAGTTTAGGACATGGAGGCTACTTGTTCTTGATTTGTTATACATTGTTTAAAGGAAATCAGCCATGATAAACCAGGGACACTTACTCATAGATCCAGGCCGCATACTCTTCTTAAATTTGTTATCCATTGCCTTCTTCCTTCTACAATTGGCCTGAAGGGCTCTGGGGGTGTTATCAGAGCCCCTCAGTGCCGCAGTTTCACAGGCAGTTGTACTGTGCAGGAGCATTTCTCCCATCCAGCTGTGTGCTGACACTTCTTCTGCTGCAGTCAGATTACATTGTAGGTGGAAGGAGACGGTCTAACAGCTTGTAAATGTGATGCACTGTGGTGCTATGGTAACACCACCCAGAGCCCTTCTGGCTTTGTAGCATAGTTTTAATAGTTAATTTTAGAAGGAAGGAGGCCATGCGTAATACATATAAGAAGATCCCAACAGTCACGGTGCCTGTATTTATGAGCCTGGTTTACAATTCTTGATTTTGATGGTAGATTTGCTATAAGTGTTTACTGCACCAGGTTTTTTTTTAGTTGATGCTTTTTATTCCTAAAAGCATTCCCCCGCAGTGTCCTCTCTCGGCCAGGAGATGGTGCTGCAGAGTTGGGTCCTGGCTCTTATCTGCAGGTAGCAGCCTTCTGCGGTTAGGGATTTGCTGGTAAACATGGCGGATCTCTGTGTTGCTGAGCTGAATGCGTCTGTAGTGCAATGCAGAGCTCTGCTTCAGTATCATTGTGCCCTGGGCTCATTGTGCTCCATCTACTCTATTGGCATCAATACAAAACCAAACTCATAAGAAAGATATATGCATTTATACAGTCATACATTTTTTTATTTTTTTTTTTGTGCAGTATTTTTTTCTGAAATATCACAATTTTATCTGTTATCTGTATCTTTTTATAAACTGCAGCAATAATGTAGTGTCAGAACGTTTGCCCATAACAAGCAATGCTAGTTTAGCTATTGTAGTAGGCAGGTTGGACTGTACAAGGTATTAGTAGAGTCCCATACTAGTGGGACTAATACCTATTACTGATTTATATATATTGGAACTTGTCAGTCACATCTTTTGTTTCACTAGGAGTTTTATTATTATTATTATAATTATTTATTTTTGTTGTGTCCCAATGACAACTCTTGGTGGCGTTTCCCTAAGTTAGAGTCATTTGTTATCCATGGCCTCCTTCCTTCCAAAATTAACTTTTTAAATTATGCTAATGATAATTGCTTTATCAGAGCCCCTCCAGGTTTTTACACTGTCGCCCCTCTCTCTGCCTGCTGTAATCTCACACAGTTGACCGAGAGGGGGGACGTGCCCCTGTACAGTGTAACAACCTGTGAAGCTACAGCACAGAGGGGCTCTAGTGACACCCCCAAAGCCCTTCTGCTTCTTTAGCTTAATTTTAAAAGTCGATTGTAGAAGGACGGAGGCCATGGATAACAAATATAAAAAGATTACCACAGTCACTGTGCCTGGATCCATGAGTAATTTTCCCTGGACTTTGATGGTAGATTTCCATGACGATGGAAAATGTGCTGGGGTAAGGAAAAAAAACATGCTTATCCCTACTACAACTTCCCATTATAGGCCCTGCTCCCAACCAAAGCTTCAGGGGTCAAGAGGCCCTCTTCATCCAATCGGAGGTCTCAGACAGGAAGTGATGTTCCTGGAAAAGGGTCGGAAGGTCTCTTCTTCGTGGACCCCTGACCCCATTAACCTCTGACCTAAGTGGGCAATGTATGTGGGGTATTTGTTTTTGGTTTTTTTGTTTTTTTTACCCCAGCCCCCTCTAACTATTCTGCTACTTTTTGATGGTTAGAATTTACCTTTTGGGGCATTTTCTCCCCGTGACTGGCCAAGTGCGATGCATTATTTCAGTTAATTGTTAAAAATGGTATTTCCTAAGACCGTAGTGGTAAGTTCACCTAGGGTAAGGCAGATCTGGCCTTAGAGGCTGATAAATGAAGGTATAACACAGCAGAGCCGCCTGTACTGCACCTTAGTCAATGGACCATCAAAGCCATTTGTATTGTTAGTTTTGCCCTTGCTTCTCATCAGCCAAACAATATAGATCTCAGTCCCAAATAAACCGGGGCTCTGAACGCTCAGTGCTGCTTTGAAAAGTGAGTTTAATTCCCGCAGTTCCCCTGCAGCTCATTCCGTTAATGGAGAACCTTCCAAAGCAAAGAGGACGTGGAGTTCGATTTGATGAGCATGTAATTGTCTGTTTCCTAATGCATGCACAGATGTCAGATGCGGGATAAAAGCTCCGCTCCTTCCCGGCCCCCTGCATGAGCTTAAAAAAGAAACGGCTCGACAAAGCAAAATGCAATTCTCCAGCCAGTGATCGAAGTGGAAATTCTTTTGATTGAAGCGAATGGAGATAATTGGTCGTCATGTTGCCAGCGCACAGGTGCTCCCTTTCTATAGGGGGTTGTGAATGGAGAGCGCATGCATGAGGCTATGGATGCGCACCACCTAACTTGACCCCATAGCATTGGTGGGCTTGACATATTAAAATCTCACTTCTTCCGAGTTGTACCAAAGAGACTAGCTTTACTAATATTCGATTGAAACTGGTGCAGTTCTTTCGTCTGTAACTCCAAGATGTCTTAAAAAGTTTCTGCAGAGGATCAACTCAGGAAGTGGAATCTAAGTTACAAAGAATGAATTCTAGACTCCTCCCAGTTTCTGAAGTATCCTGCCTCACTGGCTTTACTTCTGAGAGGAATGTCCCTTTAAGTGGGACTTCACGTTGGGTTCATAAACATTAGGCTACCCTTACATAAATTTGTGCATTTCTCCTTCCCCAAGAAAACAAATTCACACCGTTCAGGCTGGCGGCACACGTGGCGTTTTGAACCCGTTTTTGGGCCGTTTTTAAGCTATCTATTAAAAACGCATGCATTTTTGAAAACGCATCTGTTTTTGACCGGTTTGACCAATTATCTTAAAACGGATGCGTTTGCAAAAATGCGTGCGTTTTTAATGGACAACTTAAAAACGGCCAGAAAATGGGTTCAAAACGCCACGTGTGCCGCCGGCCTCATATGGATGTAACCTTGGGGCTGTCTCACATTACTTTGTAATGAGGAGTTAGCACTTTAGCAGTGCTATTCTGCGGTGAAGGGACTGCTTGGGGGAAATTTATCTTATGCCAGCGCCATTCCCTGTCTCCTGACAAATGTGGCGAGTGGCTTCGCCAGCGGACAGGCCTAATGTACATATTCGCAGGATATAGCTAGTCGGACACAAATGCCCTACGGCACTAGCAGTGCCCCCTTTTACGCCGCAGTGGAGATGGCACGAAGGGGGAAATAATCGCAATTACTAGCAGTTCACTTTGTACATCTATAAACGGGCATACAAGCCCTGATTAATACTGATAATGTTGTCCTATAGCATACAACGTTGTCCTTTGCCTATGAGTGCTGTGTACCTGGACCCAGACTGGGCAGGCTACAGACGGGACCACAGGGACTACTGAGCCATTACTAATGATGAGAATTGCATTACCTGTGGTCTTCCATCACTGCTCTAATGAGTCTTAACAAGGTCTGAAAAGTCATTTGGTTTTGAGCAAGGCACAGAAGGGGCCTCATTTAACCTCCATAGTTCCGGAAGAGGCAGTGATGATTCAGTGCAACCTCATAGACCTATAGTGTGTGGGTTTACATTAAATGGTTTTCAGCTAGTCATTTCAAGACAATCGATACTTTGATTCTGGTCTCTTTTTGGGAATGTAATGTCTATAACCTGTGTATTGTTATATAGGCACCTAAATATGCAGTTGTTATGTGCACTAGCCATGCTAAATGAGAATACTAATATGGCTCCACCTCCTTTTTGCAAAATAGCTGCCAAATGAAATGGATATCATTGTAGAATTTTGGTTTAGATGATCTGTAGAGTGTTTATAGTGAAACACATGGTGTTGACATTGCGTTTTGAAACACAATACAACAGCTGAGGAGAGAACCTTTGCCCAATTACATTGGTGTTAACACAATGATTTGTTAACACATGCGTTGATCTTGTGTTAATATTTGTGTTTTGTAAACACAAATGTCAACAGGTATGTCATTCGGCAAAGCTCCTCTCCTCAGTTGTTGTAATGTGTTTCAAAACGCAATGTAATGTCCATGTGTGAACGCAGCCTGTGGGGTGGTCTCGCTCAATATGGGTTTTCTTTACACTCATGGGATGGATCTATAAAGTAAAATGTGGTTGTCCAAATAAGTAAATGAATGTTGGCAAATATGGAATAAAATTATATAATGGATGATTCTTTATTCTCTATACACTCAACCAGCTGCATGGTTTAGGAGGAGTTTCCCATAAATGGAAAGTTGTCTCCAGGAAATTATCTATTTTTTGACCCAGTTTTTAACCTATATACTATAGTACTATTTTTACTCTGACCAGTAGGCCTAATAATAGACCAACTTTCTATTCTGTGCAGAGGTCGCCCCATTTAGATCAGACATTATTGCAATAGAAAACACTTTTCCAGAATGTACAAGTGTAACGTTTGCCATCGCTACTGACAATAGATATCACAGCTTATCTCCTCTCCCTCCCTGTACAATGACCTCTGCATAGATAACTGACCCATCATTACATCACTACTGACAATAGATGATGTCACAGCTTATCTCCTCCCCCTCCCTGTACAATGACCTCTATATAGATAATACTGACCCATCATTACATCACTACTGACAATAGATGATGTCACAGCTTATCTCCTCTCCCTCCCTGTACAATGACCTCTATATAGATATCACTGACCCATCATTACATCACTACTGACAATAGATGTCACAGCTTATCTTTTCCCCCTCCCTGTACAATGTCCTCTATATAGATAACACTGACCCATCATTACATCACTACTGACAATAGATGATGTCACAGCTTATCTCCTCCCCCTCCCTGTACAATGTCCTCTATATAGATAACACTGACCCATCATTACATCACTTACAATAGATGATGTCAGAGCTTATCTCCTCCTCCTCCCTGTACAATGACCTCTATATAGATAACACTGACCCATCATTACATCACTACTGACAATAGATGATGTCACAGCTGCCTATGTCCATGAGGTGCTGTTAAGCATATCACTAGGTGCTGTTACTGCATAATCACGGACATAAATAGAAGAAAATAATCTGCAATGATATTTATCTGTTTTAAAGCTGAGGATATAGAAAATAAACCAAATTTATTGTAAAAAGTGTCACTTTTTATTTAATGTTTTAGCTACAGTATGTAAGGCGTTTCCCTGGCCAGGGTATGCATGAGGAATCCACGCTGCTCATGAGTACAATCCCTTTAAGACAAAGTGATTGATAGTAAAGTGACCCCTTACGTTAATATTCTGTGTACAATCTATATCCTATTCAGTCCCATGTGAAATATAATCTTCACAACTGGGAGTCATGTTACTGAAGTGATGTACCAATACACAGGTTACATTTAGTGAAGGTTCTGCCATAATCAATACGTAGTCCTTATAAATATTCTATGTCGGAGGTTCTGCCCGCTGTTACCATGGTGATACAAGGATGATATCGCCATTTGTTTCACACATTGCTAAAATGCAGACACCTAGACAGATCATCGGATGGGATTTTCTTAAAAACAGATGGTTTTTTTTACCCAAATTAAAGTTTCCTCCATCCTCCCCTGCCACATCCTGAATTTTATTTACAGATGGTGATGTTGAACACTATACTGCTATTGTTAGATTTTATGTGAATTCTAACCATGGCATAGAGCGGCATTCATCATTTTTGTGAGACCACTCCTATGTAGATCTCTTAGTGACTTTGGAGTCTGCCACCTCTTCTGTGGCATTGGCATCAGCTATGACCCTTGTTGGCCTCCTCTCCTTGGAGTGTGAATTACGGCAACCATTTGTATAGGTTACTATTTGTGAATCTCCTGTCACCCAGGTGTCTGTTGGCGCTTGTGACCTCTCGTCATGCCAGTGGCTGGTGATTTACTCTGCTCCCGGGGGGATATTGTAGTTTATCAGCGATGCTATGCATCCGTTCTTTTGGCTGCTGTGACACTTGCCTAATAGGAGCTGTCAGATTCGCCCTCGCGTCTGATTTTTCCCGATGAGTGTAGGATGATTGCCGCTTGCCAAGCAGAGATGGCGAGCTTCTGTCATAAGGAAAGTGGCCTATTTGTCTTCTGTCTCTGAAGAAAAATATATAGTCGTGATCAAAATTTAATCGGTTAACTCTAGCGAATGCTGCGTCTGGTCTGTGTGGTGTACCCGCAGGTGTCTGCTTTGGCCCCTTATTTGTAGGGCTCCACATGATATTGCCTGGATTGTGCATCATGTGTTGTTTTCGCAAATTAGGACCTGTCGCCTTACCTGACATGTTCGGAATGAATTGAATTCCCACTAAAATAAGCATTCTGCCTCCCATGATGGCACATGACTGTGCTCTATCCGTGAAAATCGTGATTACAGATCACATTGCTGTTTTGCAGGGGAAAAGGAACTCCATCCATTACATTTCACTATAATTCACAGAGTCCCATCCACTGCACTGTGATTGTTCCGTGAAATCCGGCCAGCGCGTGGTGCGTTTTTCACAGACCAAGCACAATTGTGTGCAACCGACCTTTGAACTCTGTTGTGCTGCACCCTTTAATCATGTGAGTGCCATTAGTCAAGCACCCACTTATCTGATATTGATGACCTATTTTAGGATGCATAATTGATTAAAAGTCGCAGACAAGGTAGGATTCCTTTTTTTTTTTTTTTTTTTTTTTTTTGTAATCAAGATAAGATTGGCAGGGGAACCAGCACCCCATGCCTGCCTGTGTCGGTAGCTTGAAGTGATCATGGTGCTCCAGAAAACACCGCTTCACAGGCCTCGTCTATTCCTCATATCAGGCTTAGCCGCAGTACCAAGTTGTTCTGATGAAATGGTTGTATCTGCTGTATGCCTGAGCCATCTGATGTCCTCCTTCCTGTAGGCAGCCGGATTGACACTACTTGCGTTAGGTGTTTACTCTGCCAAGAACGCCACTGGTGTCGCCGGACGTTACATCGAAGCACGCCTTGGAAAGCCTTCATTGGTTAGAGACACATCCCGTATTACAGTGGTGGAGGCGGTCAAGCATCCTGTGAAGGTAAGGATGAAAATAATGAGGAGCTTGATGTCATGTTATTTTTGGGCTAAACATCCATTTTTGTTTTAAAAATTCTGTGTTTTTAAGAAATTAAGATATTGAACTTTTTTATTTTTTATTTTTTTTACCAATAGGTCACCAAGCGCATTTTTAGCAAAATCCAGGATGCCTTAGAAGGAGTTGTTCTTAGTGTAAGTATAGGCCGCATATTGAGCGGTGGATAATACGGAAAAAATGGGTGTTCTCTTTCAGCAAATACATTTTGTTTGAATTATGAAAAGTTAGACAAGTTTCCAATAAACTTTCTGTATCACTTCCTCACGGTTTTCTAGATCTCTGCTTGCTGTCATTATATAGAAAGCTTCTATGTTTACTTCCAGCAGATAGAAATCTGTCCCTGGATAATTACTTCCTAATATAACAAGCCGTGCACCTGTGTGACCAGGGACAGATTTCTATCAACTGGACAAGCTTCCTATTGAATGGCAGCAAGCAAAGATATTGTACAAATTTTGCAGAACTGTGAACACGCCTTAAGTTTTGTTTGGGATCACCACATTTCTTAGAGGGTGATAGGGTGGTTGTCACTGCGGCGCACACTGGTGGTCAAAGTAATTTGGGTTAAACTTCACAAAAGACTTTTCATTGGTGTCTCGGTTACACAACGCGTTTCAGAATCTCTAGGGATTCTTTTTTCAAGTGAGAGGAGACTGTGAGCTCGGGGGTTCCTTAGTCTGCCAGAGCTGTCCTTAGAAATTCTGAAACGCGTTGTGTAACCGAGACACCAATGAAAAGTCTTTTGTGAAGATTATCCCAAATTACTTTGCCTACCAATGTGCACTGCAGTGACAACCACCCTATCGATCGCCCAATGCACTTGATCCAGATGCAGCACCGTATGATACCCTACTTTAGCTTCCTACTAGTTTTGTGCCTGGTACTAGCACAACTCTCTCTGGTGAGCCTTATTCTGACCACCTCTCCAAAATCTGCGTCTTTTTCTCCGCAAAATACTCTATCAGCGCTTTCTCTTCTCTCCTTGTCCGCCTTTCCTATGCACATTTCTTAGAGGAAATGTTAGATTTGGTTACATCCTTTGTTGTGAAGTGCACAGTACACAGTTTTTAACATGCTTAATACCTGACTGGGTCCGACTCAATAGAACCCTTACTCATTTATTATTCAAGTATTACAAACCTCACCAATGGGAAACCAATGTAATGTGTCCTACACAATGCTTCTTTAACTTGTGGGGTGATTTGACAACCAGTGTGCTCCTATAATTCTCTCTTTAAATTCCAGTGTCCTAACCATACAGATCATGTGCAATGCTATAACCTATAACCTCCATCCCAGAAGTAGCTAGTAATGAGCCGTTATTCTCTTGTGTCCCATCCTCTATTTAGTCATCCCCGATCATTGCTTGTACTCTGTAAGGTCATCCTAGTTTTATGTACTAAACTCATTAATTGGATGAGTGAGCCCCCCCTCCCCTTTAAGCCCGTCTATGGAAGCCCTGCCATAAAACAAAGTGGCGTTTATCTTTTGAAGTGGTCTGTGACTACTATCGATTGAACCATAAAGATAGGCAGCGGTCCTCTTTGTCATGTGCTACTTCTATGGGGTGTGGAATGATCTATTTCTCTGTGTTGCAGCCGAAACTGGAAGAACGAGTAAGAGATATCGCAATTGCTACGAGGAACACGAAACAGAACAAGGGTCTCTACAGAAATATTTTAATGTACGGTCCTCCAGGGACAGGCAAGACACTTTTTGCCAAGGTAAAGCGTTTATAGGCAGACGATTACATGTTACGCCGTGACACAATTGGATTAAAGTTGAACTGTGTATTAGACAGGCACAGAGGGGGAGATTTATCATAAGTCTCTTGGAGAAGAACTGCTCTAGTTGCCAATGGGAACCAATCAGAGCTCAGCTTTCATTTTCCCACAGATGTTTATAAAATGAAAGCTGAGCTGATTGGTTTCAATGGGCAACTAGACTAGTTTTACCTCAGAAACTTGATGATAAATCTCCCCCATAGACAGTAAATGAGTGCAAAATGCTGACTGTGCTGGACAGTTTCCATCACTCCCATAGTATTGAATGGAGCGGCAGGATTCATGCTCAGCCTGCTGCTCCATCAATTAGTAAGAACGGGAGCCCTGTATTGTGATGGGTTGAGATCTCTTCAGTCAGACCCTCACTGTCAATAAAACTTGATGCAACCCCTTTAATGTTGAGGCAAGATCTGAAGATGACTCTTTGTGTGGAAGAAGATTGGTGGCCCATCACATTCCTACTTGCACTAACTACCACATTAAAGCAAAGCTGAGAATCTGTGGCAACATGTTCTTAGATGGCGTTGTTGCTAAGCAACAAAGTCTGAGCAGTAGAGAGGAATCAAAATTAAAAAAAATAAAAAAATGTTGCATTGTTATATGGAGTTGCCCCTAAAAAGGTCAAACCTCCTGTATAACTCAATGTCCCCTGACTGTTGTCCAAACTAACGATAAGAACAGTCACTTTCTATATAATGGCGAGGTGCCATACACCAAGTTTTCAATATCGCTGCAGCACCGACACAGGCAGAAATGAAGCATTACATACTGTAATGTAGCCTGGTTAGAAGATAAAGTTCCTTAATGGACCATATATCCCCTCTAATAGGGATTTTGTACTATTTGTACAGAAATGACAGGCTATTTTATTATTGCTGCTAAACACAATCATATACGTTAGATTTTAGGGGAACTGGCTTAACTTGTGTAAGGGCGCATCCCATCTCACCCCAGGCCACACGTCTGAGCAGATGGATCTCATAATAACTTATGCTTTTGTTAATCTTTGAAAAAAAATCATGTATACTCTGCCTTGGTTACATATGGGCGAGATGGTAGAAAAGTATAGCCCAGCTTTTAGACTTCTATGGGATAGTCTCGCTGATAATCAGACGCATGCATTGGCCGATAGACTTCAATGTGTCCGTGTCGAGTCCAAATTGCTCTCTGATCTAGACTTGGACAGAAAATCATTCATGTAGAAAGTGGTTCAGAATTAACAGAAACATTGAGGTTTTCAAGTAACCAGATTATATAAGAATGTAGTGTAATTGTCTGCACAGCGAGGAGTTAATAAGGAGACGGGGCCCATGTGGTTTTCGGCTGTCTGCGCCTCCCTCGCACCGCTAATGCTTTGCCCTGATCATTTTACTGTGTTGTGTCTGTGTAATCCAGAAGCTGCCGCTATTGATTTGTGGGCTGACAATGCTGAGCCATGTTTAAACCCAATGTTGGTCATCTCCCTAATTGAGAGATGGGCAATATTTATGTGACACGCACACACAGCACATTACTTGATGGGATTAATAGTCCACCCTCCCTTTTCCCAAAAGAAAGATATATGGCATCGCTCCCTTGTGAGCATTAGAGGATGTTTAACAAGATCATTGATGGAGGCAGCAATGAGAAATGAATGGCTTTCAAGATCAAAAACCTCACTCCACTGTCAGGGATGTACCGTGTGTTACTGGCCACGAGATGTCCATATAGTTTGGCCTCCCTGTGCTTGTTGGAGTTTTAATTAAAGTCTAATTGATTGATTTGTTTTCCTGTTTTTCCTCAGAAATTGGCCATGCATTCCGGCATGGATTATGCCATCATGACTGGTGGTGATGTCGCCCCCATGGGGCGGGATGGAGTTACTGCAATGCATAAAGTTTTTGACTGGGCAAACACCAGCAAAAGAGGGTGAGTAATGAGCTATTATCTAAGTAAAATAGAAATATTTGCTTGAAATTTCCATTAAAAACGGACTTGGGATAGGTTGTCTATATTGGGTCAATGGGTGTCTGTTTACTAATCCCTGCCACCCTCTGATCTGCTGATTAAAAGGTGATGTGGTCTAGTGGCCATGATGAACACATGTACAGCTACAGTACTTTTCATGACCACTGCACAATAAAATGATTTGTTACAAAGTGCTGAAACCAATTCGGTCAGTGAAAGTGAATGATCTTCTTGTCCTTGTTGTGTTACCAATGCACCCTCATACATCTTTTACATTAAAAAACGGATTCTTTTTCATTGGATTTATGTAATGGTATTTATTCTCTTATTATTCAGCCTCTTGTTGTTCGTGGATGAAGCCGACGCTTTCTTGCGGAAAAGGTCCACTGTAAGTAATCACTTTGCCATCTATGCTAACACTGCCCATATAAAGCTGCATGTTACAGATGTGTCCTTCCTTATCTATTCTATTGGCTTTGGATATAATGGTGCGAGTGATAATAGGGGACCAGCTTTTGCGATGGCTCTAAAGTCTCTTGGCGGTAGTGATATGGTTTGCAGCTAAGTTGTGTTGCGATAATATATTACTTTCGACTAGTGAGAGGTGGTGCCCGTAATTAAAAATGTGTAGAAAGATAATGGTAGACGCATTTTTATGTGGACCACAATATAGAATTTACAGGATGTGTTCCGGAAGGTACTCAAATCATAGAGCATGAGGCCCGCTTTTCTTTTGGTTACACTATTCACCTGTTTTGCCAGGTTGCACAAATGTAGACCGCCGTTTTAGTGCTGTTTTCCGAGAATACAGCATTGGTGGGCATCTGAGATTTCTCTGCAGCCATCACTTCACTATCACAAGATAATTCATGATGATGTCTATCTATATTTAACATAGGGATCACCATTTACACTTCTGCTCACCTACTTCAGATCCTTTGTTTTTTGTGTTAGTAGCAGCAGGACTGCATTAATATTACAAGATTGTAGCTCGACATGGAAGACTCTTTGTACTGTAGTGCTTGAGATCTCTTCAATGTTAACTGCTGTAGTATGCAAACGGAAGCCGCAACAGGAGTGAGGAAGAACATTCAGCATTACACTGAAGAGATCTCTCGCTTCAGTGCATCATAGTGTTCTACGTTCAGGTAAAATCCTGGAATATAGCTGCATTTTTTACTGTTATGTTACTACTAATGGTCCACACAAAGGTATGCTTACACATTTCTCCAGGCCTAATAAATAACTCTGTCTGCAGCTCTGAATGGGCAACACTTATGACAGATTCCCTATAAAACTATCCCATAGACATCAGTGAACAAGAGCAGTTGTCCTTATGTCAGATTCAAGCCAAACTTGTTTTATAAGGATAAGCATTATTGTCATATGATCCTACAGCCTCTACTATTGGGGGTATTCTTCTGATGAGTCTACAGGGCAGCTGTACTTGCTGTGGACACACAAGGCTAGTCCACCAGCTCTTGGGTATAACAAAGTCCTATACCTTAAAATATTTGCCACATATATGCACTGTGCTGAGCATCAGTTTATATTAGTGTAACCCCCTGTTCTCGTGATCAGTTGGGGTCCGCGAAGCCAGCCCTCCACCAATCCAGGTAGGATAGAAGACGTTTCTATTCCCTATGGTATGACCGGTCACAGTCCTGTCAGTAGGTGACTATGCTGTAGAAGACTCTGATGGTATTATTGCCCTGTCAGCAGTCCACGCACCGGAGTTGTAAGGTCTAATTAATTTGCTCTGGTAAGTACGCGGTGGCTTTGTGCCGGCAGCTGACCGCCTCTCCCTTAATTAAGTGACTCCACATGCAGATTTATATTTCTCCTTTTAAATCATTATTGGCAAAAGGACATCTTCAGGCGGTGTTCCCATCCTGTGCTCCTCCTCATCGGTTCAAGGACTTTAAAATCCTTTATTGGGCTTCAAAATTTGAAATTTTTTTTCTCTGACTACTTTCTTTTATCGCATTGGTACTCTTGTATTCTCTGTACTGTAGTCATGGTGTGTACAGATGACTGCGACAAACTGTGTTATTCCAGAAATAACTGCGCTCAAGGAGGGAATGGGGGTAAGGGCGCATCTACTCTCCTTCTGGGGTTGTCAGAGAAGTATAACGCCTATGGTTGGAATGTCCCTCTAACTATGGCGGCTGTAGTTTTGTTCTAGTAATCGGAGGGAATCCAGGGATTCTATGTAAAATATGAACCCCTGTGTCGCCCCTTAGCTTTTGTTTATAGGGGTTAATTTTGCACAGAGTGATCCTTTACCTATTTCATCTTTCCCTGTACTCCAAAAAAATCGCACATAAATGTTTAGAAATACCAGTTTTTGCTTCTTCTGATCTAATTTAGCTTATTCTGCCATCACCGCGCACCTACTGGGCAGTTGTAAGACTTAGGCCCCATGCAGACAAACGTATGGGGGCCCTTGCTACGGCCGCACAATTAGCAGCTGCATCACCCCTCCACACCCCCAAAGGCAGGATTCCACGTACTTTAACTCTAGCCGTTTTACAAGGCAGGTGTCACTGTTTAATAAAGACAGATGTGATTGGACCGCCGCCTCCTCTGTTTAATTTTACAGGAGAAAATCAGTGAAGATCTACGAGCGACACTAAATGCTTTTCTCTACAGGACTGGAGAGCAGAGTAACAAGTGAGTGACCACACGTTAAATAACTTGTATTTCTTCATTTAATGGGATGGTATCAGAAATTGACGATTGTTTATCTTTAAAATGATTATACCAAGTGTTATTGTCACCGATTCCAAGAATGAGGGTCCGTTCTCTCTAATAGAATGAAGTAGCAGGTCAAGCATAGGTCCTACCGCTCCATCCAATGCTATAGAAGTGTTGGATATTGTAGATCACTACGCCTCCGCTATCTACAATACGCTCATAGAGTGTGAAAGTTGCAGGGCTGTGGAGTCATGATAAAATGTACCGTTTCTGACTAAACAAATATATAAGTAATAAAAATTCTGCAGACAATAATAGTGGAGACCCCAGAGCAGATAATAATACTGGAGACCTCAGAGAAGACAACCATAATAATTGAGAATCTCTCAGAATAGACAATAATAATACTGGAGACCTCAGAGCAGACAAATATTGGAGACCCCCAAACATGATTCTACAGCACCACATGATGTATTTCTGATTGGAAGTTTAATTTGCAGGTTATTTTTAGTCAATTAACATGTGGAGGATGGGTGACCCTGTTTGACATTGCTAACTCTAAATGCTATCCTTGGTGTATATACCTCTTCCGTTACCGCACACATACATGGCCTGTAGAGAGAGATGGCATTACTAAAAGTTTGTAAGAGAAGATGGCTGCCATATTGGAGGGTTTATTTTTTTTAGCATCTCCTATATATGGGTTTGTTGCTGTGTTATGTGTGTTAGATGGTGTGATATAATAACCGATCCCTGTTTCTTTCTCCAGATTCATGTTGGTGCTGGCCAGTAACCAGCCAGAACAGTTTGACTGGGCCATCAATGATCGAATAGATGAAATTGTGAACTTTGCACTTCCAGGACTGGAGGAGAGAGAGCGCCTGGTCCGTCTTTACTTCGATAAATATGTCCTGCAGCCTGCGAGTGAAGGGAAGCAGTAAGTGTCCTAACAATATTTCATATAAAATTGGATATGAGACTCTACATTCAGACAGTATTGGAATCTCTAAGCATTACACAGACACAAAGTGCTCTTTAGATTTTACTCTCCTACAGACTCTTGAATCCAAGTCTATAATCTAAGGGCCAGACCTACAGGGGGCACCTATTACCAATTTAACGGGAATCTACCATCAAAACCAGGGACAATTATTTATAGATCCAGGCAACTTTTATTGTACTAATGAGCCTTAAGTGCTCTGGGGTACGTTACCAGAGCCCCTCCCTGATGCAGATGCACAGGCTGTTACACTGTGCAGGAACTGTGTGAGATAACATCACACAGAAGGAGGGGAGAGTGCTGAGTGAGGGGACACATGCTTCTGCACAGTGTAATAGCCTGTGAAGACAGAGCACAGAGGAGCTCTTGTAACACACACCCAGAGCCCACCTGACTAATTACAATCATTTTAAAAGGAAGGAGGCCATGGATAACAAATATCAGTCACGTTGTCCGGATCTATGGGAAGTAAGCTTCCCTGGTTTATCATGATGGATTTTGATGGTAGATTTCCTTTTTTAATTTTTTTTCCTATATTTTTAATTATCACTGTCACAGTTTTTCACTGTTGCTTCTAGGTGTATTAATAGGCTGACACTTGCTAATACTGTATGGGGTTTCTATGCAGCAGTGGCCTCATTTACTTCATAGACCGGATTACAATAACACTATCGCATCCATTACTGACAGTAGATGCCTCCTATCTGGACAGGAATTGCCTAGTAAAACTCAAGGCCCCAAGTCTGTTGCTGCTTATGAGCATGAGGATACAGGATGCAGTAAAGCATTTTACTAAATTCTGCTAGCAGAGCTAGCAGGAGCTTAGACAAGATGGCCGCCCCCATAACCAAGTACAATTAATCAACAAAATAAAAAATAAATTGGAGGAAAGTGATAATTTAAAAAAAAAAGTGGTAATTGTAGACGTAAAAAAAAAAATTATGATTATAGCCATTTGTTCTGGATATAGGTGGCTAAACCTGTGACAACCAGTTGATCATCTTCTGAAGGTTTCCTTCATCTCTTTCAATACTATATTATATGTGTATTAGTAGCACTAATGTGATTGACCATTGATATTACAAATTCCCCTGCAATTTTCCTCTGAGGTTTGGAATGTTTGTATAACTAGGTTTTACCCCATTATACCAGCCCCCTCAGGTAGGGGCTGAAATGTCCCTTCTACAATTCCCTTTTGTGTGAAAGTTTACCCTCTGACCTTCAAAATTCTCCTCCAACGTCATGTGAATATGAGCCGAGAAGAGTTATCTTTTGCCTGAGATGAGTCAAGTTTAGATTCCTCGGGAAATGTCACTAAAACATTGTTTTTGTCATATTGAAGATAAAAATCTGGATCATAGAACAATAAACTTGATGCTATCTGAAAGAGAAGAGATACAGACAGCTAAAGATCCAATTCCTGTGCTATTTTTGTTATTTTTTTATTTACCTGCCTGTATCAATGGTTCTATAGATCACAGAACCACAAGGCTTATCTGATCTCATCTGAAAGATAAGATTCTTATCTTTAAAATGACACCATATTTCTAGGTACTCTGAAGATGGAGGTGTCTGAAATACACAAATAGTGTATTATGTTCTTAAAAATGGGTATTTTTTATTAGAATATACTCCCAAGAATACTGAAAAAATGTGCATATCAGGTAATACAGAGGACGCCAGCTAACACATGCTTGCCCGACCCTGGGTTTCGCCAACCTCTGCTTCTTCCGAGGCGTTTAAAAGCAAAACTAAAGCATGAGAAGCTAAAAGAAGAGCAGATGCTGCCAGGGGGTGCACACACCAGTATGTCAGTGTGCTTGGTTTACAAACCTTCATCCTGGTGGTAGATGTCCTTTAAGTTGAGAGCATATAGATCTGTAAATGGCATAGTTGTATCTTCTAGAGTAGAAAGATTTGAGGTGTTCAGCATTCCCCTATCTCCCTAATAAAACAGCTCAGTCTGAGTGGACATCACCGACGCCAGTGACGTGTTTCCGCTGCGGAGAGTGCATTTATATTTATGTGCTCTGACACATTGTTTGCTTCATAGGGGCGCATTAGGCTAGTAAGTGTTTTTGGATCCATCGTATTCTGCGTAAATGTGTGCTCATGGCTGTTGTCAGTCCTCTTTTTCTCCTGCTTCAATTTCTGCCCACGACTGTCTGAATGGTTCTGTGACGTCAGTGTGCGCTAAATGGAGTAAATGGCGAGCCGTGTCTCGTCTGACTCCTGCAATGTTTAGCTTCCACTATGCATTAGCCAAGTTTAGAAGCCATTGTCCTGCGCCACCTACCTTCTCCCATGCAGAGAAAAGTGCACCATTAGTTCATGTCTCCCAGCCGTTACAATCTGCTTTCATTATTTTGTTTAGGCGGCTGAAAATTGCTCAGTTTGACTACGGAAAGAAGTGCTCTGAGCTGGCGAAACTGACTGAAGGCATGTCTGGCCGAGAGATCTCCAAACTGGGTGTTGCCTGGCAGGTATGTTGTCATTTCTAAGTTTGTGGGCATATAATGGGCTACATTTGGACATTTATAGTAAAAAATTTACAGTATAGATTTGGCCTTCTATAGTATAAAACTTTTTATAGTTTTATAACCCCTTAAAGCTGAAATGAGATTGATCTTTGAGGATCTGGCTAGTCACTTTATGTGGTAATATCTTGAACACTTTTAACTTGCCATAGTGATTTTGAGATATGTCTTCTTTATGTTGGTGTTATTTTTTAGGAAGCAATCGTACAGCAATTTGATGCATGGCAGTGTGTTAGAGTAGTCAGCCTATGAATATGCATAGGCTGACACTTGCACAGTTAGGTCCTGCCCCAGGCAGGATCTAGCAGGCAGTTACAGCTGCAAACTTGGTACTTCGCCAAACCTCTGGGTTTGCTATGGAGACGATCAAGACCCTAAAACCTGGGACCGTATTTCCTGATGTTAAGTGTACCTTAATTTTGTAGAAAGTAGAATTCTGTAGTCCGTGTGTGTGTGTATATGATGCGTAGCATGTTTTCTAGTGACGGTTTCTTTGTATTCTTTTTTTGTAAGTATTTTTGCAATCCTTACACTTGGTTCAAGAGCAACTGACTTTACATCTTCCAGAGGTCTGGATACATAGGTCCTGCCTGCTTATAATAATAATTCTTTATTTATATAGCACCTACAGATTACACAGCGCTGCACAAAGCATGACAAATTGGTCCCTGTCCCCCATGGGGCTCACAATCTAAACAACCTACAGAGAGAACATACAAACTCTTTGCTGATGTTTACCTGGTTGGGACTTGAATGTCTCCAGCGCTGCAAGGCAGAAGTGCTACCCACTCAGACTAATGGGCAGCACGGTGGCTGACTCTTGAAGGGACCCTGCCTGTTGCCTGGCATCATATAAACCAAACAAATGGCCTTGTTGTGAAGTGCACTGCATCACAAACCATAGAAAACTGCAAACAGTGTTACGTTTTGACCCTGGAGATCTCTGTAAATATATGTGTTAGTATCAGCAGGACTGTGAAAAATGCAGGAAATCTCTTTGCTGTACGTAGCACAGCCCCCCTTTCCCCCTGAGAAAGAGCGTTACCAGTCGTCTGGGTGGATATTACAACAGAGGGGAGTAACTGGGGAGCAGTTTGCATGCAGGTATCTAAGAACACAGCAGGGTGAGGACAGCAGGGCTGTGAAATGTGTCTATATTCCAGGAATGGAGCTGGATTCTGAGCACTGGGCTGCCCGGGTGTGTGACATCTTTACACTGTTCTGTCACATAGCCCTCCTCACTGCTCTTAGTCGTTGTTGTAAGCTTTTGTTTGAATACCACAACATTTACTCAGAAGGGAGGTGCTGTGCTGGGCTCAGTCAGGAGATCTCACACACCAATGCGCCATTGTTTTCTAAGTCAAGATGCAATCCTGGAATATAAATTCATTTATCAAAACGCACAGCGTTATGTGTTACACAAATCTCCAGGGATGCTACCTAACATTGTCTACAGCTTAGTATGGTCAAAACTACTGGAAAACTCTTTTTAAGTTGTCCATCGCCATTTCAGTGCATGCATTTCGAATTCGTTGTTGAGAATGAAATTGTGTTTTTCTACCTCATACCTATTAAGGAAACACTTAGTAAAATGTACCATTGTTATGTCTTTGAAGAATGTATCCCATTCTTTCCTACCTTTACAATGTGTACCCAATGAGTAATGTTTACGGCGGTGGCGAGTGCTTGTCCATTCCTCTCGTTGGCGAGGCGGTACAAAGGGCCTGTGTATGTCGCTCTAATTAGAATCTATTTGCTGTTGGATCCCATTATTTCTGCATGTTTTCATGTTCCTTGTAGGAAAATGCAGAACTAAATAATGGTATTAAAGAGGGAGAGGGAGCGCAAAACGGTGCCGCGACGCCCGATTGAGCTCAGGCAGCTGAGCCTGTGTGACAAATTGTAGAAAATGACTGCAGAGCAGTGTTTCAAGACCATTATCTCCGCTGGGTGGATAACCATTTGCATTAGCGAGGGCCAGGGAGCAGGAGGCCTCAGTGCTACTGCATTGAACGAAAGCGTTTACATTGACTCTCCCCGCAGGCTGTCTTGCTTTTTGTCAGGATTTGCTTCATTGTAAGAAGCTGATTTTTTTATTTTTTTTATTTCTAGTATTGGCTGCAGCAGAGCCTGGTTCATGGGTGCAGCTTCAGCAGACCGTATGGCTATCCTTTTTATTCATTGGTAGAGTTATAAATGATACGAGCACTTTAAGTTGCTTGCTCATCATCCTTTATAACACACACACATTGGGGGAGATTTATCAAAAGTCTCTTGGAGCCGATCTGTACCAATCAGAGCTCAGCTTTCATTCTCCCACAGTCATTTATAAAATTAAAGCTGAGCTCTGATTGGTTTCCATGGGCAACTAGAACCGTTTTACCTCAGAAACTTGATGATAAATCTCCCCCCTTATCTATTATTTTCCTCATTGGTTCCTATTTGTTCCTATTTGTTTTTTATCTATCACAAGTAGATGTTATTACATGTCCATAATGTGATGCAGCCTTTCCTTAAAGGGAACCTGTCATCATGTGTTCACAGAAATCTCCATTCTGTGTCTCCTTTGTTTTTTTTTGTTTGTTTTTTTATGTAAAAGACCATAGCACAGAACTAGCTAAAATCGCCATACCAGGGGACTCACTAAGTCAAGAGGTGCATGTTTTATCTTCTCCAACTTCACCCTCTGCTCCCTCATTTCCTCCTCCCTCAGGAATGGCACACGTTGGCTATGTGTGAATTGTTGAAGAGAGATCAGCTCCCTCATTCCTCACTCCCTCACGCTGTAGGTGCGGTTGTGGCGGAGACTTATAAATATGCCAGACTCGGCGCTGAGGAAGACAGAGATTTGCATACATGGTGGTAAAAACATTGGGGAAATGTGAACGTTTATAGGCATTGTTTTCTATTGTCAGATGGTAGCAGCTAAGCTATCTGCGTTTGCCCAGGACCACCCGGTAGACAGCCTAATTAGTAGTATTTCCAGTGGGGAACATTAGCTCTGACTGGAGGAGGAGGAGGGAGGAGGAAATGAGGGAGCAGAGGGTGAAGTTGGAGAAGATAAAACATGCACCTCTTGACTTAGTGAGTCCCCTGGTATGGCGATTTTAGCTAGTTCTGTGCAGGAATAAGGTACCAAACTGTTAGGACATTCTTCTATGACAGGGGGAAGGGAACAACACCCAGTTGTCAGTTTATTCTTAAAATCTTGCAATCTATGTGTGTGCACACAGTTGCTCTATGCAAAAAAGCACTCTGTTTTGATTATCGATGCAGTCGATATTCCAATTTATCCCAAATGTGCAGTCACACAAGTCACCCCCCCCATGTCTTTTTAGGACCCATGATTGTGCGATAATGTCTTCCCCAAACATATCAGAGCATACAAATGTCTCTCTATCTTGTAGCCGAAGCATCACACCTCATGGAATAAGGGGGAAACCTAAAACCCTGGAAATCCATCTTGACCTATTACAGGCACTCTGCGTTCGCTCAGGTTGTGTTTTATAGGTGAAGTTGGATATAGATCTTTTTTGAGGCAACGTTTCTATGAAGTGGTAATAGACGTTGGTTTCTAGATTCAAGAGCATAAAAGGTTCGGGGTGCCAAACCCACAGGTAACAGATTACACCAATTTGTATCGCGTTGTAGAATTTACACAAGTCGGAGAGAGAACATGGATGTGTTCTGCGTTATAAATGGATGCCATTACACTTGTGCCACTAAATGCTGCATTATTTAGCAGCTCTTGGAGAATGGAGGAACACATGGTCAGCTGCGTTTCCAGCAGCGAGAGGAATCTGTCCTGATAAACGCATGAACTCTGTCACTGTAACCTCCAGCCCGCCCCCCACCCCTCCAGTCTCCGCTGAGAGGGTAACCTTGTTAAAGGGTATCTTGCTTTCCAGCTTGGCTCAAGACTTGCTTTGTCAGCCAAGTCTGCGGAAATGGGTTAACGTGTCCGCAGGGGGAGATAAAAAGTATGAATATGAATGAGGCGGGATGCTGGTTTTTAGTACGCCAGCAGCTCTCAGCAGGGACAGCCGCTCGCTCTCTCCCTCTCTTCCTCCGTCATCTTTCCTCATTCCTCTTCCTATCCCCCCCTTCACCTCCCCTGACAGGCAGGGACCCCGCAGCTTGGCTATTTTTAGAAAGTCATTCAGAAAAGCAGCCAAGCGCAAAGCATCGCAGTATTCGGCGGCGAGATGCAGGGTTTGGTGATGACTTGTGAGGGGTGAACACTTTTATAGGTATTAAGCGCAGGCGTTAATGCAGCCAGACACTGCAGCACCTCCAATAAATGGAAGCATTAACCCTATTATTGCCAACAGGATTGGGGGGATTGGGATGTTCTAATCCATACCATCACCCCCCCCATCCCCTGTATTCAGTAGACCTTGCCCTGTCTTTGCTGACACGGTAAATTTCAAGGGCATAGCGCAGCGTAGATAAGAGTAACCTTGACAAGCCTTCATACGTAATAGACACACATGAATAGTATAGTGTCATTGACGATTGTCTTACATCCCTTCTCCTCTAAACGGTCTCCTGGGAGGAGGGGGTTACATTGTCATTGGTTGTTAACATTGTCAAACCTCAGATGTCTTGACGTCATTTATCTGACGCCTTCGCTGTTACGTATGTCGTCCATGGCATAGTAGCCGAGTTTTTTTTCCGCAATCATCCAAGGATAGAAAAATTTGTTTAGTAATGAAATAGCCCGTTCTATCTTTCTGAGGGTCAATGAAGGCGAATCCGTATTTGTATCAGTGGATATTGTACATGTTTACAATCAATTAATGTTTACGTGATACACGGATCTTTACGATCTGCAAAAAGAAATGTTTGCATCCAAAAATAAAGTATCTGAAGTCACATTGATTTAGGATGCGGTCACACGTGGCGCAGCACTTGCATTTCTAAGCACTGGGTGCTGGTTACCGATCGCATCCATTTACATAGAAACGTATATGCAATTGGCTCGAGGCCCACCCCCGGGTCCTTGTGTTGCAGTGCAAGAACCACATGTGACTGCACCCTCAAAGATCCAATTTTTCGTGCACAATTCCAGTTGATCCAAAATACCTGCAGAATCTGTAGCCAAATTCTGAGGTAAATCATGCGGTTTCTGTTGGGATTTAGATTTGTAGCCAATATGTACCGTCGGGGGCCCCAATGTATTTGTATCACACTTTCAGTAATGCCCCCTCCTGTACATAACTCCCCACATTTGGTTGTGCTAATAACAACGTTACTGAGGGTGTATACAGCTACAGAAACCACAGGAGAAATCCCTATGTGTTACATCCAGTGACTGCAGGTGACGTGTTCACTTCACTATAGTAGCCAAACTTATTCCTGTCCATCAGCTAATGTTTTTTCCGGAACTTCATGAGAATAAAGCGCAGCGTTATAATGGCCGCCAGCTGTTTTTCGGATGCTGTTGGATTTTATATAAAAACATGCAATTATGTCTATATAATAGACGCCTTCCAGCGCTGCTTGTTGTCATTTTGTGAATGTTTAATGGCAATTAATTTTTAAAAGCACGATTAATAATTGAGATCCAAAACACTGTTTATGTTGTATGTAGAGGGGAAGACTTCTGGCGAGCTGTGGCTTATTAGGATTTTCTTCAGAGGTGCAGATATTGGCAATTATTTGGTGTATTTGAGATTTTATGTAAGCAGAGGCCCTTTTATCAATTCACAAACGATCGCCCTTTATGTCATAGGCGTGAGATGACGCGCCAATGACGATAGAAAAGATTTCCAGAGTCGGGTCACATATGAGGCCATGGAAATTAGTCTGTGTGTTATCCATTGAATCATCGGATGGCACACGGACAGGTATTAACATCCGTGTGCATGAGGCAAGTGGCTGTGTTCGTTTCTAAATTAGTCCATCCGGTTTATGCAAAGATGACAAATAACTAGCTGCCTCCATTACACTACAGACACCATCCATCAGACCTGTAAGAATAATCTAATACACACCAGTTAGTAGTTGGTGTTCGGCCTCTGCTGGATTTATATACTTTTAGTTCGGGAATTTCTTCAGTATCTGTATTAGGACTTGATGGCTGCCACATTGGTACTTTCCACCTACGTTTGATTGCAAGAGTTAACCAGGCGTCGGACTCGGCGGTGTGTGCCGGTAACCTCTGGATGCGCCGTACTCCACCCTGTGTTAGGTCGTCTTGTGTTCCTTGAATGCATCTCCTCGTTCCTATGACCTTCAGCTGGAGATGAGAGGAGGGAGAACTCTCCCTTTCCAGTTAATCTACATTACACAGCCGCTGCTCTGGAAAATCCCTCAAGAAAGCAGTTTTAAGGGGAGGATGGGCCTTTCACCTGCCAGCTGCCGAAGTCAAACTGCTTACAGTGAATTGCTGTCGAATGTGAATACTCCAACTTCCCCGGCATTCATGAATAGAAATGGGGCTTCATTAGCTTGAGCATTTGTTCACTGTTTTTATTGCCTGCCAAGCTCATCTTTCTGCCATTAACCCCTTTATGGCTTTGGGTCTTGCATCCCATCTTGACTTCAAATGCACAGTTGAGGAACTCACAGCCACCCATAACCCTCTATACCTAGGCTATACTTGGTTAGGGTAATGAGTTTTTTTTTTATTGATGTTTGTTACTTTGTCAACCTTTGTGTCACTTTAGGTAATTTACTGCAAACATTTTAAGTGCAACTCTACAATTATATGTGTCCTAAGTGTCCAGATCTGGATATTTTTTAATAAAGTATAGTATTAGGGAGTTTTAACCATTACTTTTGCACACAGCGTTGGAAATATGGGTAATCATTTATATGTGCATTTAATGCTGGTATATAAATACATTTTTCAAAGGGGTGTGTCCTCACACAGCTGTGCTCTTGACTCACTGCAAATAGCCACTCCCCTCTGCTCTGATTTACTTCTGCTGTATTCCGGCAGAAGTCTTACTGCTGGTTGATTCCCTTTATCTCAGGTTAGTTCTGACATGAAACAATGGTGCTTGAACCCAATTTCTAAATTAGAAATGTGTTCAGTAGCTGTCCCTTCTTTTATCCCAGATTGTGGCTGCTCTTAAGCCATATTCGCATGCAACAAAATGCAAACCTGTATTCAGACTGTAAGTCCTTCTGAGGAGGCTGTCAGCGATGGTTGTCAGCGAGGATTGACTACTACACATTTCCACTGACCATGGATCTTGGTTTTTAATTTAACATTATCACACTATATTAATGACCATATAAGTAACTGCAGGTCCTTGGCTAAAAAAATATCCCAATCGCCGACTGTGGTGCTGTAGCCAATAGCAACTCCATGTAGCATTTACCTTACCTGATCCTTCCTGATGTCTTCTCTGCAGCCGTAGGGATGGGAGGGGGGAAGATGTGACACACATCACACAGAAACACTGCACTGGATACAAACACCTATTTTCAGCTTGGGAAGACTTGTCACTTCATTTCTATATCATTCGTGACCCGAAGCTTGAACGCACAGAGTGAGCAGGAGCCCTCCTCCTGCACCATTGTCATGAGGAGAAGTGAGGAGAGACACTATGATAATGGGAGATGTATTTAGGAAAAAATATCACGTGGAGAGTAGAAGTGTCAGCAAGCCTGGCAGGGAATTGCTGCATGTTGATGTGACATGTTTGTTATTTTCTGGATTGGCTGTATGTATGATGAAATGCATTGGAACATCAGAAGACAGCGGCTCTAATGAAGTCATAGGGGTGTCCACGTGAAAATGTAGCATTAAAGCAGACCTGTCGCCTCCACTGACTTATCCGTTTTCACCAAATACTCGTCTTACCCATAAAATGCTACTTTTTCTTTCTTTCTTTTTTTATATGGATGATATTTGTTTTTTTTTGTTTTTTTTGGGGGGGGGGGGGGGTTTGTTACCACTAAACCGCTAGCATGGCTTTATGCAACTAGGGTTTCGGTTCTAAAACTTGTATAAAGGGTTAACCAGTTATCTGCTATCCGCAACATAGGGGATAACTTGTTGATTGGTGGGAACCCCATGGATGACAATAACAAGAGGGGGAAGGGTCGTTTCTTTTTTTTTTTTTTTTACCCCCAAATGAATAAAGCTGCTGGTCACACAATCGCAGTACTGGGCTGCTTCCTTAGACATCTGAATGTATTCCCCATCTGCCTTTTTCTTAATTTAGGATACAACAAAATCTGTTGTCCCAGCCGAACCTCCACTGATCGGCTGGGACCTTCAATGTGATCGTAATGTGCCTTTAATTCCCTACCACCAGTCACTGGGATCTGGAGATAAAGGGGAATATAGGTAGTAGGGTTCTTCCGTTTTTAGATTCACTTCAGAAAACGGCATATATGCAGCCGGGAAACGTACCTACACATACCCGATGTCGAGGGGATGCACAATGCGGTGAGCTCTACCGACCTCTACTTCCCTTGTTTTGGACGGGAATAAAGTGGGCTTACAAACAACCTGACAGGTTTACTTTAAGGTGGTCATAACCCATCTTCGTGTCATAGATGGACAAGTCGGCTCCTTTTGCCTATGTGTAAACTATGTATGGGATTATAACGGTATATTGGTATACAAAAAACTTATCTACAATAAATGACACCGGCAACCCATTGGAGTGGAAAATGTATTGGCCACAGCCTTTATTTACTACCTTGCCATATACTTTGATTTATGTAATGGGAATAAATTCACTTTTATTTTTTTTTATTTTTTTTACAAAGGCCATGACAAGAAAAAAAAGAAATGAAGTAATACCAGAAATGAGGGGAGGAAGGGCAGTCTGATGTCCAGGGTTTCTAGCTTCACAGAAAGTGTCACTATTTAAAAAACCCTTGGGCATGACTTGCCCACTACCCGCCTATAATCCCATCACCAAGGATCAGAAGAGAGTCCCCAGTAACAGAAAACCATTGTATAGCCCCAGTGTATAGCAAATCAAAACCTGCAAGTGGGCAGACTTGCGCCTGCTGTGACAAACTTGGCGGGAAAACTTCTTCCCGTTAAATTACCTCAGGAGGCTTCTAAATAGACGCCTTTAATCCCATGCGGAACCCACCTAAAGGTCCGTGTTCCAAACATTCTAATAGTGTACTGTACTGCAACCAATGTAGATGTCATCATGACCATCAGTATTTATGTCATAATTAGGGTTATTTGTGATTTAGAAATCTGACAAAGCTTAGTCACATACCGTACTTTAATATCTCAAACAATGGGAACATTTCTCTGTTGTAGGACTCAATTTGTAGGACTGCTTATATTTGTTGGTGAAGTTGTCAAAAAGGTCAGTGCTCTCCAGTCTTTCTGTCTGCGGAGGGCAGGTCGGTTTTGTCACACTTGTGTCTCCATATTTCACATCGGTGTATGTCCTAGAATGATGCATCATAGACGGGACCGGCAGCAGGCCCTGAATCCTCTAGTGACACAGTCATTTACATGATGGAGTGAGGGGAAATTTGTACAAATGGTTTCTCTTGGTTACACTGACTGTTATTTCAGTAAATGTGCTGCAGTTAGATACAGATTAAAGGGCCATATGTCTCACATCAGAGCCATCACATCCCTGGTATCAAAGGGTTTGTGGTTTGGATGACTTCTTTCTGTCCCCGAATTATAATCTATTAATGAGCTTTATGCTGCTTAGACACCCTATGATCTGTCTTGTATGCATAATAAACTATCTCCTGTGGGACCTGCACCTCAAGAACGGGGATCTGATGCCGCCTTCTCGCTGCCAGGATGGATGTAGAATTTGCTGCTCCTGCGCAGACTCTCCGTTCAGATCTATGGGAACAGAGAAAATGGTGGCGTCTATACATGGCTGCCTAGAATAATAATCTTTAAATAGCGCCATCAAATTCCGTAGCACTTTACAGATTATGGGGAACATATACAACTAAAATCAGATATTAGAGTAAAAACATAAAACACTGGGAATGAGGGATGAAGTGGTGACACGAGGCATATGGGCTTGTATAATGGTCCAGCCATTCTTTTTAAGGGAATTTTAAAAAAGAAATAAAAATAAATATTATCAGCCACCATCTTATATACAAAGGAGTTTTACTGCTTGGAAATGTACAATGTATGCATCTTTGCAGGTAAAACTCAGGCCTCTTTATTTAAACAAAAACTTTTGCTTGCTGTCCATAGCAACCAGTACTACTGTTACAAGGGAATGCACATTTATAGGACATGCTGAAACGTTACATTTGCTCCCATTTCCTCGGCTCCTTTGGGCGCCTCTAGGAACTTGTGCTTTGCAGAGCGCACTTACTTAGTGGTGCCTTTTGGCTGAGAAGCCAGAGCTACTGGGACGTTGAGTAGCCTTTTGCTCCCGCTGCCTGGAGGGGCTCCATGCCTCAGTAGCCTCTGACAGAAATTAGCATATTGGTTAGATAAACTGTAATCCATCTTTAGCTAATTCTAGATAAACTAGGGTTTTGAATAACTTGGAACCTACCATCAGATCTACCTTAATCCATAGCTTTTCTTTAAAATCTATCTGTGCCTTCCCCAGCTGCCCCTCATATTGTGCCCCTCCCTCTCACCACCACCTCCATATTGTAGCCCCCTGCATATCCTCTGCAAATCCAAGCATGAACAGGAACCACTCTATTATCTGTGGTTGATGCACCTACTTTTATATTATGTTTGTACAGGGTGTTGCCTTCGTTAATAATAAACCTCTGCTCGGGCAACAGATGTTGCATTCCTTCCCGATGGGCTTGTCAGAGTTCCCTGTACTTCTCTAACTTTCAATATATTTTTTTTTCATATTTCAGGCCGCCGCTTATGCCTCAGAGGATGGTATCCTGACAGAAGCCATGATTGATGCCCGTGTAGCTGACGCTATCCGGCAGCACCAACAGAAGATGGAATGGCTGAAGGCTGAGGGTAAGGAAGAAGGAAAGAAGCCTGGAAAAAACCCTCTTCTTCCTCATCTAGAGGGGACACCTGTATGAAAGCCCTGGAAGGACTAGGTGACCACTCAACTGCCTCCGACTTGTGACAAGCGAGATTAGCAGATAACTGACCATGGCCAGGTCAGCTGTGCACCTTCTCGAAATCCAAGAGAACAGAGGGGTGCAATACCTACCTCCGGGGGTCTTACAAGAAGCAGAAGCCACAGCTCTTCCATTCAGGAAAGCACCACGTCATCTTCACCATTCATTCCCTAATGAACTTGTGTCTTATTTTTTATATTTGTTTTAGGGGTTTCCATTATAATTCATGGCTTCTAGAAACCAATGACATTCATTTTAAACCTGAATGAAGCCTCTGCCCAGAATGTAGAGAATTATGTTGTTAAAGAACGTCCAAATAGATATATATATATAAAGATGGTGAACTCATCCAGACTAAGCTTCTCTCTGTATGTGTGTTGTGTACTGTGCTGGTCATGCTTTCTATTTAAAGGTGGGTTACGCTTTTTTCATCCCATGTTGTACTTCCATTTCCCCTAAAAACAAACACTTCTTTGCGTGGGTGCGTTCTCACTTTGCATTTACACTGTACGTTTGCACTTACAGTTAACACAATGAAAACCTAATGGTAACATACTGTATCTGGTAAAAATGTTTGTTAACATAATGTTTACAGTGCACATCTGAAATGCATTAACAAATGCAATGTGTGAACCTTAGGTCTTCAGTTATTTGCATTAGTAAATGTGAGCCAAAACCAGGTGTGGTGGAACAAACCGATGCAAGTCACCCACAGTATGGACTTCTGTTCTGTGTGTTCAACTACACCTGGTTTTAGCCCACAATATGATGCAAATAACTGTAGACCTTAGGCTGCGCTCACACATGCCGTTTCCGTCACATTTTATAACCCAACAGACGGGCTTGGTCTGATTACGTACAAGTTTTCACTGAAATGCATGCGACTGTGAATAAGCAGGATGTAAACAATGCAAAACACCTGGTGCCCGTTCCCAATCGAATGCGATTCGGAGGAAAAGCATATGCAATAGGGCCAAGCCCCTCTTTGTTGCATTTCAGTTGAAATGCAGTGTGTGAACTTGCCCTGAGCTGCCGTGGTCTGAAAGGAAGGTCACAACGCTGTTAGGGTGATGCCACACGTTGAATGTAGGAGGTGCTGAATGTAGGAGGTGCTCTGGAAGGGTTCTTGTATACGCCATATACAACTCACTCTGTATACAACGTAGGAGGCGCTCTGCTGTTGAATCCGTTTAAACTTTTTTTTTCATTGCAGCAGTGTATAAACGAACCATAAGCCTTTATCAAACTCGCTGCACAGAACAAAAAGCGGAGAGGAATGGCAGGTCTCAGCGCTTGTCCTATTGCACTGCTGTGCTTGTGTATGGCGCAGTACACTGCCGCAATAGTTTCATTGGTTTAATAGCAGAGCGCCTGGATCTAGTTTCAGTCCATTAGCATCAATATTTCACAAACATCTACCGGAAGTATGTATCCTCTACCATAACCCCATATGGCAAGTGTTTGTTTTGGCCGTCTAGAAAGGTTAGGGATGAATTATACCGACTGTTCCTCGCGTAAGCCATGTTTTTCTTATTTTTATTTTTTTCTTCTTCTTCTGAGGGACTTTTTTTGATTGACGCATTCTCTAAAATATTCTTATGCATGTTCATAACATTATGATGGACAACACGTCATAGCTGAGCATCATTCGTAGACGTTTCATGTCGTCTTTTTATGTTACCTGACAATCTTCTCATTGGAAAAACTTGCTCTTGACCAAATATGACAACTATTAAGATGGTGGTCATGTTCTATACATAGCCTAAAAGAGTGGCTCCTCACTCTGCAAGATGCAGTATGAAGATTATTAATGTGAGGGGATATTCCTTTCTCTAGGGGTTGATCGCTCTGCAGATGTTTCCATGAATAGGACCCTTATTGCTTTGTGTCCATGATGCAGATGGAACATCTGCTGCTGAGGCATGACAAATCTGTCCATCAATTCGCTTAGTTTCTCACAATTATTTGTTTAATGCTATTTTCATGTTTTTTGTCTTTTCTGTGAATTTGTAGTTTTCTAAAGCATAGACATAAAAAGGTTTCATATAAAACAGGATTCTCTGCAACAGATATACATTCCAATACCATAGGAGAGCCAGGGGGATAAACTGAAGCTCATGGACCCCAATGCAGAATCTAAAAAAAAAAAGCCTTAAATAAATGACTATTTTCAGCCAATTTATACTCCGAAACCCTATAATTATATGGACAACTCTTTGATTTCATAAAATGTGTAATGTGGTTTAGCGGGGTAAAAGCTGTAGACAAAGTCAGTTTAAACCAGTCCTTTAGAGTGCATTTTAGCTGGTCTTATGAAAACCAACTCCAAAAACCTACATTATTTGGATCATTGTTTTTCAATCTATGGTAGAGACACACTTTTTTTTCTTTTTAGGGGGTTCAGGAGTGGAATCACTGATGAACCGTGGTGAGTGGATGCACATATATTATCTCTAAATCTGACATTTCCTTTAGAGGAGTCTCTAAGTGACAATGTGAGCCGAGATTGTCACAATGATTCTCAGGAATCAACTGTGATTGCTGGGGATACTGGCAGCAAGGGTCCAATCACCCTGTGGTGCCACCTCGAGGGAAATGAAGCGTTACACTCATTTAAGATATGAAGTGACCTTTCTAGAATCTTCTTTTTTTTTATATTAAAAATTGTCCGATTTACCTAAAAAAAAATTTTTTTAAGAAAAGCTTTTCTCCAAAGTGCTAAGTCACTTTTCGAGTTGGGGAAGAGTTACCTCAGAAGCCCCCGTATTCAGTTGTATAGTACATGGTAACATGATGGGAGATACAGGTAGTTCATTAAACCATGAAAAAAAAATTGCAATTCCTGGTGCAATTATATTCCCTTTTACTATTTTGGTTGGTGGTGTGCCCCAGGATTTTCTAAGTATAAAAAGTGTGCCGCGGCTCAAAAAAGGTTGAAAATCACTGCTATAGTGTAATACTATGCCAGGCAGGACCTGGCATCAGGGGTGGCATAAGACTGCCATGGGCCCTGGGATGTATGAGTATTATAGCTCCTACATGTCTGGAATTCACTTCCAACATATGGTGCTAGAATCAAGCTTCTTGGAAGATGTCTCTTCTGCCTTCTTTCAATCTGTGGTTCCATGACCTTTGGGGAGAGCCTTTAAATGTCCTGTAATGGCTCTTTTGTACACGAGAGCATGAAGGGATGTATGAGAATTTCATGGGTGAAGGTCCTTCTCAGTATAATATTTAGTGGGTTGCCATGGCCCCCTAGAAAGCTTGAGCCCCGGGTTACGGCCATACCACAACAGCTGTCGGATATATCAGGAGACCGGCAACTCGATATATATATATATATATATATACGGTGAAGTGGGTGGGGTGGGGTTTACATCATACACCATAACAGTCCTGATGGGATCTGAAAGATAAATTCTTATCTTTAAAATGACACCAGAAACATAGTTCTGTGTTCTAATAAATTACAGAGCGAGCCTAACATTTAGTCATCTGAAGTTCTGTTCCCTGTTCAGCCTAATAGTTATTTGTAGGTATACAGGCAAGTTTTAGCATAAAAGGCAAAATTCTAGAAAGGGTATGCATAGCAGGGTGCTTGTAGTTTAGTAGTGTTATAGCTACTCCTGACCTGATCTCACATCTTACTACTGTCCTGAGGCCTGAAAATATGGACAATGCAGTTGTGTGTATGTGACGTAATGGATTGTTCGAAGAAAGGCCTTTTATTTCAATATCTATTTCTAGAACACATTGCCACCTCTTTCTGTTACCACAGGCAGTGTCACTCAGCTTTTCTAGAGTCCCAGATGACAGATGCACGCAAATGAAGCAATAGTAAAAGGGGAGACCGCACGGTGACGACCCCCTTTAAGCGCCTATATCAGATTCAATTTGGTTTTCAAAATAAGATCAAAACCAGAATAACAGGATAAGACAACAAAATAATCAATTTTCTGAATATATTAAGAATCAGATGTCACTTTCCATGTATGTATTTTCAGTAGTGATTTCCGTAACTTGTGCCTATATGCATACCGGAATTTCTCAGCCCATTGCAGGGAACTCACGACTGTAATCCCCATCCCCCACACACACTCCCCAAATACTCATCCACATTCAGACAGCGCTGCCAAATGAAGACAAATCTCTTTATTAACACCAGTATCGGCCCTGGATTCCTGGCCTTCAAGACACATTCCTCATCTAACCCCTATACAAGTCTTTTTGGCATCTTATTTCATGCCCCAGTGGCTAGTGAGCGGCAGATCAAGTTGGCCAGGGTGACAACTAAATGAATCCGGCTCTTATTTTCGGAAAAAGGCTTTAAGTTTACATTTTTTTTTTAGTGGTGTATATCGCTGTGGAGAGCATTAGCGTATATGTATATGGATGTAATTATATGCATCCCGTTTCTTCTCGTCCCTGAGGAGCCATGTAGTCTTGAGGTTACCCATGTTAATTTTTTTTGTTATTTCAATGATCTGTGTAAAAATCCCGAGTGGCTCTGGACTTGTGTGGCATTTTTTGATGTTTATAGCCAGTACTGTACTTCCATACATCTAATAAGAAAAAAAAATAATAGCATAGTCCCAAATATAGTGATGAATATCTTTGCTGTATAGAGGAACATGGATATTATAGTGCATTATGTCCCCATACAGGTGTGCACATGAATCTAGACCTTAATATGACAAATCCATTTTGGGATTGATATTTTTGATGAATGTCAACTGGAAGCTGTGAAAGGGACTAAGGCTAGAGCAAAGGCGCTTAGGTCTTATTCACACAAACGTAATGGGGACCAATATGCGGCCGTATATTTGTCCCCATTGACGTCTATGGCCCCCGGGCACCGTGCATGGTGGGCATGTTATTCTTTGTATGAATGGGACTTGTGACACCATATCATATTCACTTCTTTCTACATATTTTATGCCACAGATTTAACCTTCATCTAGCAGGAAGTAAAATTCTGAATAAACCCACAGTAAAAAATTTTCACCGATTCTTCCCACCACATTCTTTTACTGATAGTCCATGGAGTTATGGATGGAAATGTCAAAATTTTTCACTGACTGATAGCTCCTTCATACAGACACAATTGTGCCTGTGGTCTGGCCTCACCAATTGAGGCCAGATCACGGCCAGAATATTTCTATGGCTCCCAGTCACGGTGCGGTGAGCACACAGGAACCATAACTGATTTAATGAGCCATTCGCAGTTTCACCGTAAAGAATAGTCAGTACTTAGACATGCATGGCTTAATCTATGGAGTGAGGAGCGCTCAGACAAGAGTCTAGTCATACCTCCCGACCTCTGAGCCTAAGAAAGAAGGTCAGAAATAGTGGCACACAAACATTTTTTTGTGCATCTTTATCTGTGCCTTCCCACCCTAATTGTGCCTCCTTCTCTGCCCCCCACCTTTATTGTGCCCCTTCTTTGCTCCCCTCCTATTGTGCATCTTTAACTGTGCTCCCCCTTTTGTGCCCCTCTCCTATTGTGCATCTTTATCTGTGCCTTCCCACCTTTATTGTGCCTCCTTCTCTGCCCCCCACCATTATTGTGCCCATTCTTTGCTCCCTTCCTATTGTGCATCTTTAGCTGTGCCCTCCACACCTTTATGTTCCCCTTCTCTGCACCCGCTCTTATTGTGCATCTTTATCTGTGCCCCCTTCTCTGCTCCTTGTCTTATGGCCCCTCTTTTACATAACAATAAACAAACTGTACTCACCTTTTCTTGTTCCACCCTCTGCCGTTCTGCCTCTTCCTCCACAGCAGCGGGCAGCAGGCACGTTGTGATGACGTCAGCATACCCTCCAGGCTCTACTGTGTGCAGATAGGCAGAGACCCGGCTGTGATGCAGAGAGCTGATTGCTCTCTGTATCACCACAGTAATTCATCTAGAGTTGATGTCCCGGGCCATACCTCCTACTGGGCATGACAGTGGGACAGAGTCCGAAACCCTGGACTGTCCCGCTGCATCCGGGGTGGTAGGGAGGTATAGTCTAGTAACAATTTTCATAAAGCGTATTATTGTCATCAATCCCTCAAGCAAGGGGTCTGCATCCAATCAACTAAGGGGAAAGCTTTATTACAATCAGGGTTGTCTCCAGGTTTCAGTAGGCCCCTTGGCGACAGAGCCTCAGTGGGCTCCTTTGCGGTGAACTCACATGGCAGCATTCAAAATTCAGAAACTACAACTGTCACTTGTTCCCTAAAATATTCCTTAGTTTATCATCCCAAATAGCCCCCTCATGGTTATTTTATATAAACACCCCTCAACCTCATGGATTCCTTATTTACATGGGCCCCCCCAGCAGCTCTGGGCCCTGGTACTTGCTTAGGTATGCCCAGTGCTGGCACCAGCCCTGGTTACAATGTACAAATACCTGAAGGTCAGTACACAGATCTATATGGTGACCTTTTCCTACCTATGGCTGTGACCAGGACAAGAGGGGATTCACTACACCTAGAGGAGAGATGTAGTTTCTACCATCGCCATAGACAGGGATTCTTTAAGAGAAGTGAGACGAGACTATGGAACTCTCAGCCACAGGAGGTTGTTATGACAGATACTTTGTACATGTTCAAGGTAGGCCTGGATGCCTTTCTGCAGAGCAAAACTATCACAGGTTTTGGGGAAAAGTTAATTTGTTTAATATTATGGGTTGGATGTGATGCTTATGTGTCTTTTTTTCAACCTTTTCTGCTATGATACTAAATCATTACAGATTTTTTTGAAATATTGTACCGTAAAATTCTATTTCCTATATCCATTAATAAATACTTAAAAATATATTACAGTAGCGCCAACATTTTTCATAATCCAATTTATAGGCCTCGGTAATGCAAATGTAACACTTTAATGATTAAATATTTCATGGCTTTGAACTGGTAGTCATAAGTTCTCTCAAGAGTTTTATCACTCGTAAAATTGATTCTGGTCTTTAAAGGAACAGTCAAAATGTATAGACCTAGATTAAGGGGGTTGTCGATCTTTATTGAAAACTCTGGAGGTGGACTGGGGAAGGTTGTTTAAAAAAATAAACCTGTACTTACACCCACCCACCAGCGCTTCCGGTTTTCCGTGCCAAATTTCGACGGAGACTTGCCCCTGTTTGTTTACAGAGGCATGGCACCTCCTCTCTGACAACTCCTGCCCTCCTGGCAATCCATCCGTCCTCTGTCCCAAAAGGTTGGGCTTGCCAAGCGGGCGGTTGGGTGCCGTGGCTATTTCATACCTAAGGGTATAGCCTAGGCTATTTTGCCAGTCCATTTGAGCAAAATATGGGTGTAAATCTGGTAAAGCCTGTACCTCATCATAAATTAAACTGACGCTGCGCCATAACATGGAAAACGCCATTCTTGATAGTCTAAAGAGGTGCCACATTCATCTTAATGCTGGATAATAAATCTGGTGTTGTTAAAGACTAAAGACTGTCGTGTAAGGTTTGTACCATCTAGTGCACACAAAATTTTTGATGCACAGCCTTTTTAGAAACGCTAACTTTTTCTGGGGCACATCCCATGTCCTCAATTGTCAAAAAAGTGGATATTTGGCACATTTTTGGCGCAAATTGCAACTGTGGTATACAGTTCAATAAATTTTTGTTTCTTGTCTTGTGCAGGACCTGAAGTAGCAGAAATTCTGGCTTAAGGACATTGTTTGGGATTATTATGTTAATGGTTTATTTCAGTTTGTCATTGGTGTGATGTTGCTGTCAAATGAACCCTCAAACCTTAAATTTGCAATATAATAAATCACAAGGAACAATAAAACCACAAACATCCAAAGAGCAAAAACCTCTTTTTATTACGGTCACATTTCCACGTGGTTTTGTTTGAACAATAGTTTGTTTCGGGCAAATTCTTACAGTATTGAGGTTATTCATGTCACACGTCTTCCTGTGCCCACTTCCTTACCACAGGTACGGTGCCACTGGACTCCGAATAGAAGGACAGACATGTTCGTCAATAACTTTAAAGGGACAATAAAGTTTAATGAGCAACAAGTGTCACACTTTTCATCTCTGCTGTAAAACAACGGTTTCCACCATTTGTAAAGTGCTGTTCTTGGAAATCCCCGATTGTGTTGATTCCCCTTTAACCCTTTCCTTTTTTTCACAAGTGATTAACCAAAATAATTGTTGGATTTTAAAACATGCAGGTTATCTAAGACCTTTTCACTTCCATTCCATACGCTTCTACTAACCAATACCAAGGCCCAAATCTAATAACTCAGAACATTGCAAATAACTATTTTTCAATAAACCTCATAAAAGTGAAAGTGAGTGAAATAAAATCTACCAAATTGAGCTAAATGTGGACTTTATAGGCAAGTCCTGCTTTACACACAACTGCATGTACTACTGATATAACAGGGCTTTGGGGGGTGGGGCATGACACAGATTCACTTTTTGATGTGCTGCGAATCACAATGTCATGTCCTGCCCCTTCAGGAAGATTATGGGTTACGATGGCGGCCATGTAGTGGTGGGAATCAGCACCAAAGAGGTCCCATTTTGATTTTAGCTGAGGTGCATAGTAAATGAAATTTGGTAAATACTATATAAATAGATGCATTCACAAAAGCTCAGCAGCCTATCCACACATGACTGACCAAAGATGCTATGTGAAAACAAAACAGACTACAGAGTCATTACATAAAATCTGTGCCAGGCCCCTAAAATATTTATGGTAATGATTTCCCCATGTTGGGAATAAATACCATATTGTTACCCTTAGGGGCTGGGGTGCAACAGCGGCTTCTGTACCCCCTCTCATCAGAGACTATATATCAGAAGGGACATGTAATGGTGCATGTATCACATCTGGTGACCTCAAACCTGTAAATATAGTAATCAGGTGAAGATTCGCTTTATCTGGATGCAGTCACATCAAATACATGTTATAGAACCAAATTTATCGAGCTGAATGATATATAATTTACTATGGTTCATTCTGGGCTTAGGAGTCCAGTGGATGGTGAAACTGTAAGGACACAATGTTCAATCTGTTCCTCTTGCTCTATACTGTTGCATATAGCTAGGATACTATGGGGCACATTTACTAAGAACAGTCCAGTACTATGTACTATGTGCAGTTTGCCTGTGTAGTGTGCAGAGGGCGCCAGATTCAGGATTCGTGGCGCACGTTCTTCATGAATCTGGCGCCCCCTGCACTGCCCCAACAGAGTGCAACACTTTTTTTTGGTGCACCTTTAAGATGGGGTGCGACACAATTCTTTAATTTACTGAAAGGAACCTCCCACTTGACTCCAAAGCAGAGAAAGAGAAGGGACTGTAATCAATAAATTAAATATGTTAGTTGAATTTCATCTTTCTAACAAAACGGTGTCTGTTTGTTCAGCTCCTTTCTCTTTTTTATACCTGCAGATAGGAAACTATGTACAATCTTCTCAGCTTCTCCTTCTCTATAACAACTGCGTGGAGAAAGGACACTATGCACTATCTTCTCATCTCTTCCTGTTCTAGAATATGCGGTCTGCAGATATGTCACTATGTACGATCTACTCAGATCTTCCTGTTCTATAACATGCTGTCTGCAGATAGGACACTATGTACAATCTACTCAGCTCCTCCTGCTCTATAACATGCTGCCTGCAGATAGGATACTGTACAATCTATCTGCTCAGATCTTCTTGTCCTATAACCTGCTGCCTGCAGATAAGACATAATATACAATTTCCTCAGCATCTCTTGCTCTGTAACATGGTGCCTACAGATAAGACACTAGGTACACCCTGTTCTATAACATTCTGTCTGCAGATAGGACACTGTACCGTCTGCTCAGGTCTTCCTGCTCTATAACATTCTGCCTGCAGATAGGACACTGTACCATCTGCTCATGTCCTTCTGCTCTATAATATGCCGCCTGAATATTGGATTGTGTGTTCAATATGAAAGATCCACTTTAACCAAGAATAAAAAATATTACTACAAAACATTATAATGAATATCAGTACTAAAGCCCTTTGTACTTTTTATCTCACAGTATTTTCCTTTTAATACACATATCTCATATAAAAACTTAAAAGTAAAAATGTATAATAAACAGGTTTCTACTAAGTGCCATTCTGCTCATGCCAAAGAGCTTTATAGATTTCTATAAGCAAAAAACATGGACATGATAAACAGGGGATTTCTTTTATGTTGCAAAGCTGCATAAACATGATTATTATCTATAGAATTTACTGAAGAGGATTGTTATCTATAGAATTATTTATAGAATATACTGGAGAAGGGATGGCAGGAATAGCAGCAATAGCAGCAGTCATATGCAAGGGCTGTATCTGCTATTGTTGCTGCACCCCATAGGAATGAATAACAGGCACAACCCAGTGACACAGTGAATAGGCAATGCTGTTTGTTGTGCCAGTTAGAGTAAGGGCTGCTCTTGGCAGTGCCCCCCTTTTCTGGGTGTTGGGGTTACAAGCAGGGGACATTTGACACAACCTGGAGACAGACACATGTATAAAATGCCCTTTTGTGTGTATATAAAAAAAATTGTTTTATTTTATTAATTGTCAATTGAGAAGGCGCTCCATAGATATGAAACCATCGTCTAGCGGACAGCTATCTCTCTCGACTCCCTCAAACACATGCACCCTCGGATGCTTTGAATGTGAATGCGTACGTAATGGAAAGAGACAGGTTTGACCCGATCCTTATCCCCCTTGATATCTGCTGACGAGGATTTGGGAGGCACCATACACATAAGATCCATAGGTGAATTTTGTCTAGCCATGATGTTTTAAACGATGTAAAGGAATTCATTTTTATGAAGATTTGTGCTGGATCCTTGTATGTTCAAGTGGAATACACATAAGATCCTAAGATCTTAAAGATTACCAATGCTCTTGCCCTATGACAGAAATGCCATGCCCCATGTTTGTTTTCCAGACCCTTGCGCCAATGCTCTTGAAAGGGGAGTCAGAAAAAAGCTTTTGGAACTTAATAGGAAAAAGGAATGGGACCAACCAAAAATGGGACCCAGCCTCCCCCGTAGCTGATGCATTTGCTTTCCTTAGTGTATAAATGTGACTGCGGGTCAATGTTATGTCACTGATTAGGTCCTGTTTATCAACAAAGACTGTTTAAGAGACCACCTGGGACGCATAGTTTTTAAAAATCTATGAACCTGGACAACCCCTTTAAAGAGGCTCTTTCAATTCTCCCGCTATGTCTATGCTATGCAATACTTGTATATACCATAACAGTTTCTTAATTTATGACAGTTTCGAACTGTGTATGGACTTCACACCTTGATAAGGGTTATGGAAACACCCACTTGACAATCTATTCAAACAATATACAGATGAAATAGCAGAGAGACTGCACTATGCAGAGTTACATAGAGAGAAATGGTGACATTCCCTTTAAGCCAGTGAGATCAGGGATGTAAAATAAATAGATCAAATAGATGAAATTCCCACAGCTGCTCTATTTCAGATCTCCCCGGCAGCTAACTGGAGCTGGTCTATTAATAACCAGAAGTTCTGGATTTCCTATTTAAGGATAAACACTTATTTCTGAGCGACATTAAGCCAAAATAAAGTTACAATAATAACAAGGTGTAACAATACTCTTGTAACAATAGTTACAATCATGTTTTCCTCTACATTAATATTTAGAGCTTTGCTGGTTTCCAGCGGATCAGAAATCATGGCTAAAGCAAACCTGCAAGGTCACATATCTGACATCAGGATGAGCTTCACTGTTGTCTGTTTCCAGGGTCAACCAAAGATGTTCCAAAACATCTATGGCTATGAATGGTGTAACCATAACAAGCTACATATTGGTATGTGGTAAATTAAAAGATATGTTAAATGACTAAGCTTTTATTGTAGATGATTCTATAATTGGAGTTGTAGATTAGGATGATTAGGATTGAAAACCAAGCACACTGACATACTGGTGTGTGTCCCCTCTAACAAGATCCACTGTTCTTTAAGCTTCATATGCCCTTGTTTTGAAGAAAAAAAAAAAGCTTAAACATTATGCAAATGAGCCTCAGTGGCTCCATGCTCCATAAAAACTTATGGAGCCTGGAGACAGTCAGGCTTACTTGCATAATTTTAAAATCATTTTTTTTTTCAACCAGGTTATAAGAAGCTAAAAGAAGATCAGACCCTGCCAGAGGTGGCACACACCAGTATGTCAATGTGCTTGGTTTACAATCTTTCATACTGGTGGTAGGTGGTCCTTTAAAGTAAATGGGGATAAGCAGTGAAGACCTACACAGCCTCCGTGAAACTGATTTAGGAAGAATTTTTCATTTATTATTTTAATTTCGAAAACACATTTAAAGTGAATTTGCCAGGTAGCGTCTGTAGTCCTGATATAAGGGAGGGATGCCAAGCTCTATGACATATAGGTGTCTACATAGAAAAACAAGTTATTCGTTGACTTCTAGGAGAGAAAGTGAGAGTTCTTCTTAGCCCGTACACAAACACAGTGACTGGCTGTCTTCGGATAAACTGTGTATGGGTGGGACAAGCAGGACTTTTACTATCCCTAATAGGAGTCCTGTAAAGTTTCCCACCCTCTATTATATACTCCTCTCAGATAGAGACAGGGTATATTTAACAAAAATGTTATCACTGGGTTTAATCCAAATACTGTATATACTTCAGTATAAGTTGAGTTTTTCAGCACAATATGAAAAATAAACTTAGTACTCACCCTCCGGCGCTGCCCCCGGCATCCTCCTCGCCCCGCAGCTTTTCCTCGGGTTCAGATTTTTTTGTGCCAGCAGATAGCACATCATGCATCTTCTGGCCCGGCCAGGAACCCGAAGAGGTGCTGCGGGGAGAAGAGGACGCCGGGGGTAGTGCCCGAGGGTGAGTACAAACTTGTTTTTATTAGGAGGGGCACTTTGTCGGTCTTTTTGTTGGTTTATGGGGGCACTCTGCCAAGCTTTATAATTCCTTTATAATTCCTTTATTTATATAGCACACACAAATTATGCAGCTCTACACAGAGCTTGCCATATCAGTCCATGTCCCCATTGGGCTTCCAATCTAATCAGAGAACATACAAACTTTTTGCAGATGTTGACCTGGATGGCTGCAAGGCTGTAGTGCTAACCACTGAGCCACTGTGCACACTCTGTCAGGCTTTATTTTTGTTTACGGGGGCACTCTCTTATATTAAATGGAGGGGTTGCTGTGGACACTTCATTCATGAGGGGAGACGACTGGATATTTTTTTAGAGAGTAGCGGCTGCATTTCCCACCCTAGACAATAGATTTTCCCAGTTTTTTTTGTTAAAATTAGCTACTTTAGCTTATACTTAAACATTATAATGAATTTCTCTACATGAACTGAAAAGTGAAGGCCAAGTGTCTTGTCTCCACTGTCTTGTTGCCTCATTAAGACAACCTCTTCTTCATACAAGTCTTTCCATTACTGACATTTATGTGATGACGGGGAGCCTGTGAGGACCCCCCATGTTCAGGTGTTTATCCTTTCTCCTGCGGATAGGGGATAAATGTCAAAAGTGAAAAGAGGTGGGGGGCATCTAATGATACAATACTTTTATCAGGTGACCGTTTGTAGGTTTATTAGTACAATAAGAAGCCATTTTTGGGGATTCATGAACAAGTTCAATTGGAATTCAGCATTGTGTCTCATACTGAAGTTTTCGTTTGTTTAGAATTTGTCTGTGTCAGTCAACTCAGAATTACATTACATCTAATCCATTATATAATTAGCCACCGAATTCTACTAATTAGTGAGTAATTACCTGACTGGAAGCCAGCTGCACCACCCAATGGCAATTTTGCCGTGAGCTAAACAGGGATATAGCAAGTGGAGCAGAATTAAGAAATGTTGTGTGGCTGCCCTAAACTGGCACAAGGAAAACACAAGCAGATGTCTTTTTTTAAGTACAGTAATTAGAACTCCAGTAATTACCTAAAAATTTGATAAGAGAAAATCTACTAATAATCCACCATGCTTGAAACCAGTGAAAAGCAAGAAATCATTATGTTCATGGCAATCCAAGAAGAAGACGTTTCCTTCTGACCTGACACCCCATCAGGTCCTAAACGTTTTCATACAGGTAATAGTTTATTAGGTACATAAATCTGGTAGCATTTTTATGCAGCATTACTCAGATACTCTTACATACAGTTAGTACTACATTAAGGGGAAAATGTCCAGATTTTGGATTGGAAGACAAAACTAGTCTGGGTGGGGTTAAAAAAATGTGGCTGCTTCTTTCAGAAACAGCTCCCCTCTTGACCATGGGTAGTCCTTGGTATTACAACTAAGCTACATTAATCTTTATACAGGTAAGATGCAATACCAGCACAACCCATGGTCAGGTGTGGGACTGGAAGAAATAGCCATGTTTTACAACCAACATCCCCTTTAAGAACACGTGTCATGATACACAACATGACACAGGAGTACCAGAGAACCCAGCCAAAAAGCTGAAGCCATTTATTCCATGCGATTCTCAAAGTGCAAAGAATACTAATGAAAACATATCCATTCAATGAAGTTCATCTCCACCCAAAAAATCCACCATCAATCATTCATCACAAAATCTCTCTAATCCCCCATTACTAAAAGTGGGGACACCTGTGCAAAATGTAGACTCCCTAATATATTATTCTATGCCTGCTAAGTAGCACTAGCAACAAACAGCAGCAGAGGGTGACATCACAATCTCCACCCAAGTGGAGTGACCGAGTACTGGGCAGAAGGGCTGACGGCACGCATCAATACCTACCTCCAACACTCTCGCTCCTGACGACCTTGTATATTACATCACAATGGAAAAAGTGACAGCAAGTCTCCCATGTTGGAGCAACGGGTCTAAGCACCGTTCCCTCTAAGGCCAGAACTACACACAGACTTTTTGTGATACAACTTTGATCGTAGTGATTATTGCACTTTATACAACATTTAGAATTTAGTTTTCTTCATTAAAGCTACAAAGCCATCGTTACCAACCCCGATGGATAACTAGTTGATTAAAGTTTGGGCGGGGACACACCAAATTTCTTTTGACAGGTAATCTTAAATACATTGTGTTAGGCAATCCCTTTCCATTAGAATATGAAATGATCAAAGGAGACTACAGGGATAAGTTGTAATCTGTTTTATATCTTTGCAGCTCCACTACAAGTGACATTAAAGGGAACCTGTCAGGACAATTCGGGACACTTAACCAACTCAAGCTCAAACCAACCTACCCAAATTGCCCTGTAATATCTTGATCCATGGCGGCTATTAAAAAAAAGAACCTTTATACTTACAGAGAGATGGGTTAGACTCATCACTCGTGCTCCTGACACCTGTGAACTGCTTCAATGAGGCCGAGGTAGTCAATCCTGGCTTCATTACAGATGCACCAGACCCAACGTAGTCCATCCTGGCTTCATTATGCATGCACCAGACCAACTGCGCATGCACAGTAAAACCGGAACTTCAGAACTTCACAGGCAACACGAGCTCAGTACTGGGGTAAGTATATATTTATAATATAAGGGTGATATGGAATACTCAACCATTGACCCATAGAAAACCTGTGGGTGGTTTAGTGTCTCAAATTGCCCTGACAGGTTCCTTTTAAACATTGTTGATGAGACAAAGACAGACACTGGAAAGTGACCTGCAGATTTTTAACCCACAGTGAATGCAAAAGCAGCCAAGCAACTGCAAAAACTGCAACATTTTGTTGTGTATTTGTTTTTGTTGTTCTGTTTTGTTTCTTATTTTATTTGACATTGGTAGCTTTCTATAAAACTCCAGCGGCGAGTCTACTCCAGAGGGAGACTAAAGCCTAAGGGAAATTATTGCAAACCTTTTTGTGAAAAAAGGGGTCATGGTACATCTGGTAATGGAAACAGGGAGTAATAGACATTTTCGGACGAGATCTTTTCGTATTTGTTTATCAGTCATTTTTTCTAACTTTTCCTTAATCTGTTTGCATTAGTTTAGATAAAAGGGTGGCACAAAAAATCAAAGTGTATTTATTACCTTATCAAATGAGGTTAGTTGTTTTTTTTTCAATTATTCTTAGATGTATTTGAGGGGTTTCTGAGATTTATTGGATCTTTGGAAATCCCCTATGACTGCCGTCATTTTAGTGTGTCAAATATTAGATCTCGAAACAAATGGGGGAATCGAAAAAAAAATCTTCCAAATCAAACATGATAAACCAGGGGCACTGTGACTGGTTCTATGAGACCCATTGACATTAATATTAAATAAACCTGTGTCACATTCCATTTAATTTTTACATTTTTTGGAAACATTTATCTGAAATAACATAGTATTGAAATGTGGTATAATTGTCTACAGGTTTATTATAATTATTGCATACTTTTTTTTAGTAAAGAGAATGAGGCCGAGCTACGATAGGATACACAGTATATGGTCTAGCATATTGTAGTTTTTTTTAATAACTATAATTTTCAAAAAAAGGGCGCCATCACATTCACAGGCTGTGACCGGTACTGCAGCTCTGCAACTTCATTATCAGGCAAAGCCCATTCAATGGCATATTGTTGTTTCTCAAAAAACAGACAATATATTTTCTAATCTCCCTAATAATCAGTTTTCTCCTAATACCCATTTATAAAGTGCTACAGAGTATGTGGTTCTTCTATCCACGCACCGCAGAATTATAAAATGTTATCTGGCCTTTAAAAATCCAATTCTAGTTTCATAGGAATGCAGCAGAAATGCCTTCTCATTGAGGAGTGTGACCGGCTATCACAATGCAGTGTGCGGGTCCTTACGTTGCACATGAGATGCGTATCATGATTGGCGGATACTGTTGTCATGGCAACACTGGCCCTGCTTCCTCTGCAGCTCGTGAAACATCCCTGGTGTTTTCCCAGAAAATGCATGTTTAACTATAAGTGCTTCTGCCTTATTCCAAATGCTTGACACTGTTATGGGGAATAATAGACATATAAAGATTCATATTCATCCATGTCTGTTTATAAGGAGATGCAACAGACTACAAATAGCTTCTTAGGGGGTATTCATATCTTAAGACATTACAATGGAGGGGGGGGGGGTTGAACTCTGATCTAAACTTCCCCTTTTGTATTGTATCATGGGTGGATAGTAGTCCCCACTGTGCAAGCCAAGAAGTGGCAGAATATAACTATACAGGCTGTCCCCAACTTAAGGACACCCGACTTACAGACGACCCCTAGTTACAGACGGACCCCTCTGCCCACTGTGACCTCTGGTGAAGCTCTCTGGATGCTCTACTATAGTCCCAGACTGCAGTGATCAGCTGTAAGGTGTCTGTAATGAAGTTTTATTGATAATCCTTGGTCCCACTACAGCAAAAAATTTTGAAACTCCAATTGTCACTGGGGCAAAAAACATTTTTGTCTGGAACTACAATCGTAAAATATACAGTTTCGACTTACATACAAATTCAACTTAAGAACAAACTTATGGACCCTATCTTGTATGTAACCCGGGGACTGCCTGTAATAAAGAATTCATACTAGGAATAAGCGAGGCCATGGTTGTCAGACCCCCCCCCCCCCACACCAACCCCTACCAACCTGGAAGTGATACATCATCAATTGAAAATAAAAACTTATTTTTGAAAAACAACAATGCTGTAAATTAAACTCACATTTTATATTCTATGTCATGGTACCAGATGTTAAAAGGTTCCCCCCAAATTGAAATAAAAGGGGTAGTAAAACAAACTCTATAACCAGCACCAGAGCTTCGGCACCCAGTGCTTCTGCTCTTGTCGGGCCAAAAGTGCTGTTGTCGTGTTCATTGTGCATGTGATGGCTAAGACTATCTCTGGCTTCACAATTCATATGCTAATGAACATCACATAACCAACCCAAGCAAGCCCGGCTATCACATGTACTATGATGGAGAAGCACCAGATATAGAGGACTATAAGGTAGCTTGGACCTTGCTGTCCCTATGTACAGGGTAACATATTGCCGTTCTATAATTTGAGATTCTCATCAAAACATTTCATATCATTTGAAATAACTTTTGAGAAGCAATGACTTTCAAGTAATTTCTAGCAAAGAAAGACTGTGATAGAACTTGAGAAAAATTTGAAAATATTCTCAATGAGTCAAAACTAACAGCTCGAAAGCCAAAATATGTGTAAATGTATTACTATTGGAAGCTTCAAGGTTGGACAGTCCCACCAGCTTTATCAACGTAATGGGCTGCAGAAGTCTAGAAAAAGACATCCCAATTTGAAAGTTTTTAGGGTCTATTTCCCAGGAGTTCATGGAAGGTGGACCCAAGACATTTTCTCTCTGGTGAGCCCAAGCTGCACCGGTCAGAAACCATGTGTTTTTAAGTAAAAGAACCTTTTAACAACCTACCAACAACAACCATCAAATATCACAAAGTCCAGTAAACACAATAACGGTCTATGCTTTGGTTTTATTGTCTATCTTGAGGACCTTCTATACCATGTGTGAGCACCAGAGCTCCCTCAGAGGGAAGATCCTGAACTAAAACATGCTAGAATCTCATGTTAGGAAACTGCTTATACATAACGGCCAGGATCAGGATACAGCTGAGGTTTAACAAGCTTGAGATTCGCTACTAGTGGCAGCTAGAACTTTGGAGTTAAGAATTTGTGGAACCTCATGGGGGTATATTTCTATATGCTCAAGGATAACAGCTTGGCTATGAGGCATAGGCTGGGCATACTTCAAGGCATTCAACACCATGCATGACTGACCAGAGATTTCTCCAAGTGCTTTCCTAACATCATGCTTTGGTACAAATGTGACGATTTGTGATGCATCATATACTTGTTTATATATTTAATATCCATAATTTGGTCAAAATCTTGATTCCATCTTTTGGAAAAGTCCAATATCCCTTGTTGAAGTGATAATTAAGGGTCCCCTTGATGAATGTCACATCAGAGGTGTGAAAATAAAGTGCTTTTAATGAAAAATAGCGTAAACTTATGCCTTGGCTAGGACTAAAATGCAATTATGTAAAAATCCTAGTTTAGCAAATCTAAATATGGCTTCAGCTTTCAACCACAAAAAATATAATATATACCTTTTTTTAGGACAGTTATAAGCAAACAATAAACTGGTTGATGTGCACTAGATCTATGCAATGGGACTACACAAAGAAATATACATGTACGTACATACAACAACAGCACGCCCGTAAGATGCAACCACAAGTAGACCTCTCAAAAAATCTGAGCGCAATTATATACCCAGCTAAGTGACACCAACAAAACAGGAACTCGTGAGGGATACCAAAATCAAAGACGAAAAAATTTTAAAAGAATGATCAGAATGTCAGAGAACTTTCATGCAAATCCTAGGGAGTTCTTCTACATTCTCATGCAGGTCCATCAACACCACCAGTATCATCTTCAGACCAATTTATGTCCTCACAGGAAACAAATGGAAGAAACATACATAAGGAGTTAACACAAAATGCGGAAATCCATGTTTCCGTTCAGGTTTAATTATCACTGCATAGTTAGAGATTGCTCCCTACTGGTTCTGTGTAGAGAGAGGCCCGTAGGGTCTGGTAACTGATGCAGAAGCCAGGTCAACCATGATAAACCATAGTGGCAGCTATAAGCAGACAAAAAGTTTTAAAGATGCAGTCCACTCCACAAAGCTTGTAAAATAAAATAGTTCAAATCACAAAAGTGGAGAAATCAGAAGAGTAATTGCTGAAGTCGGCTTTGGTTAATTGGGTAAAAAGAGGTCTCACCAAGACCTCCCCTACATTGGTGTCTTTTTGTGACTATACTAACATTTTAAAATGGGATTCTGTACTTTGAGAACCTTATGTGAGTCCGAAGGGTGGGCCTAGGAGCAAGACCCATCCATTAACCTTCACTTGAACATCTGCCCACAGGTGGTGGTTAAGAAGCAAGGCCTTCTCATGAGACAAACTCAAAATGGAATGAGCTTGTATTTTATGTATGGGATTGAGGAAAGGGAAAAGTAAACAGCTTTTAAGCATTGGCCTACCAGACCATATTCTCCCATAAAAAAAACTAGTACAATGTTACCCTCAAAGACAAAAATATTGGGCAGTCCATAGCTGATTAGAATTATTCTTGGAAGTACATGAAGCTCAAGTGAAAATTTTTTAATTAATACATAATACTAAGAAAAGACATTATCACTGTAATTTATCAGGTAACTCATAATGTTGCACTGCCCATGATGCCTTTGTTCTTTTGGCCAGATTTAGTGCTTTATAACATGCCTATCAAGCTTACTATAGCCTTCAACTGAGAGGCTTCAGCCAAGTAACCATTAACAATAACTTCCATTTACAATATTTTATTTTAATTTCTAGTTTTTTGTTAAATTTTTTCCAATCCATTGGTTTAATATTCGCATGAAAAACATTTTGGTAAAATTTGATTTAAAAATCGGAGCTATGGTGATGCAATTTTGTAGAAACATGTAGAACATGTAGAACATTCACCTAAATTATCCTGCCAATAATTTTCAAAAAATTGGAAATCAAAAAAACTACAGAGAAGATTTAAATAAGTATGAATTAATCCTAATTTAATTGTTTTTCTTAAACAGTCTGTCCACTTTTGTGATTTCAACTCGATTTACTTCGAGAACAGAAAATGTTAACTTTTTAGTTGATGTTTTTGATTTTGAATTTTAGGATTTGGAATAGGACCCTCACGATAACAAAGACCACAGATAGTTGGAACTGTCAGACACTTTAACATTATCCACAAATATTTTTTTTTTTACATAGAGATTTTTAAAACATAGAAAACTAGTTGATTCCACAACTAAGTATGTGCTCAGGGACAAAATAAGTGTGATCTGTAAAAAATACGACTTTTCTATTTTAATATAAGTGGAGCTGCACTTTTAAAAAGCTGCTTTAGGTTCTGCTCACAAGAAAACAGTAGGACAAGGTCTATGGGAACACACAGGTCAATGAGGACCATAGTATAAGCTTGTACTATCATCCTCATTGGACGTTCCATGATTTGGCACAAAAATAGACACATCAATTCACCTACAAACCAGTGACTGTAAGGACAAGTTATGGTTTTTCCTTGTAGTGCCCATATCAGATCTTACAATTAATGACAATTAGCAATAAATGACACTCAACTCCTCCACTCCCCCAACACTACAGACACACACAAAAGATAGAGAAAGTCTTGAGGTTTCCACACCTTGCACTTTTGAAAGTATTAATGTCTTTTTTAAATTTTCTGTTTTTCTTGTTTTTACATATTTACAGAAGTTCAACGCTAAGATCAGATTCCTTAAGACATGGACCAAGGTCCGATTTTTTTCCCCCTTGCACTCTAAGTTGAGTCCTTCCCCTACCAGATAAGGGCAGGAGCAGAAGGCGTGAAGGAAATAAAACTGGGTTCCTACTGTCTTCCCGTTTCGGAAAATGAATTCACAGTTTTTTTTGCTTTTCTTTTTCCTCAATAGGAAAGAAGAGTTCTACATCCCCTAACGGTAGATGATACTGTCTGTAGATAGCCCCTCAGAGATGCCGAGGACTTGGATGGCCATTATGATACAGCTTCTGCTTGATGTGAACCATGTTTCCACTGGTGTCGTCATACTGCCGCGGGTGACGTTTTCGAAAATCCCTTAAGTTACAAAACTTGGGAATCCATGACCAAGAGTTGTCTGAAAAGAAAAGTAAAAATCTTAGTCATTATCCTAAACCACATCAAGTCGTAACTTAAAAACATTACTTTTACTATATTTTGTGAGAATGTGTTTAACCCCCTAAGAACGCAGTCTTTTTTTTCACTCATTGTTCGCTCCACACCTTCAAAAATCTATAACTTTTTCATTTACTTTGTGTATAGAGCTGTGTGAGGGCTCATTTTTTACTTCTCAGTGATGTTATTTATTATTCCATGCCGTGTACTGGGAAGCTGGAAACAAATTCAGAATTTGGTGGCATTTGTGTTACTTGTGGGCCCAGCTTTTATGACATTCACTGTGAGCTCCAAATGATACCTCTACTTTATTTTTTGATTAAGTCAGTCATAGTGATACCAAATTTCTGCAGATTTTACTGTGTTTGAATACATTTTCACAAATTAAAACATCTTATAATGCTAATAAGTTTGTCAGAATTCGATGTACGGAACTGTGTAAGGTGTCATTCCTTACAAGATGAACTGATGTTTTCTTTGTTACCATTTTGGGATGCGGTGATACCAATTTTTACTGTTTATTTCGTTTTTTTTATATCAATTCTAGGGAAAGGGGGTGATTTTAATTTTTAATATTTTATTATTTTTAAAGTTTAAACCTAGATGGTCAGATCGTAATGTCTTTTAAATGCCGCAATCAAGGGGTTAACACTCGCGATCGGTGCTAGCACTGTCAGTGGGTGTTAGCGATGGGTATTTGCTGCAATATGCAGCAAACCCCATGTCTGTATTAAGAGGGCTCACCCCGTGACCCCTCTTCATGTATGCTTCACAGCTCGCTGACGGCTATATCCGAAAGTGAGCGTGAAGGAATTAATGGAACACTATCACCAGATTTTACCCCATTATACTACCAGTCTCCACAGGTAGGGTACGAAATGTCCTTTCTAGAATCTCAAAGTATGATGCAGACTGAAAGAGAGATTCTTAGCTTTTTAAACACTAACAGCATGGAAGTGCTATGGAAGCGAGGATAGGGGCAAAATTCAATAATCTCAGGGAAAATATCACTATTCTCTGCTCATTTTCACATGACTTTGGAGTAGATTTCTCTATAGGTAAACTGATGATATTTTACATAAAAGAGGGAATTCTAGGAAGGACATTTTATCCCCTACTCAAGGGGGCCAGTAATTTAACCGGGTAAAATCTGGTAACAGTGTTGCTTTAATTATAGTTTTGTGATGTGTAAAGAAATGTTTTCTGCCTGTCATTTTTTAATAAGTTTTGGGAAGAGTGGAGACACTTCTTGCCTCCCTTAAAAATAGTGGCCATATTAAAAACCAAGCAGCTGGTTGTAACACCATTGGCTGACATGGTGGCCATTCAGGTTAGTGGCCTTCCGTGTTATACAGCACAGTGTGGATTTGAATCTACTAGGGAGGAAGGTCATTTTAGTGAAGGTTCCCTGTTCTGGTGTCCATATGAACCCTTTAAACTGTACATATAAGCCACAATATAGTAATATAGGAGAATTCAGATATTTCTGGTGTGCAAACATTTGAGATGAAAGAGAAAAGAGAAAAGGATAAATTATCTTCATTTACTTCCATGCGAATACTTAACAATATTTTCTTGTACAAGAAGCGCGGGTCCTGGAGCATTTGCTCTGTAGAAAGTCTCCGTTCTGCCTTTTTCCACAAAATCAATTCTGACTCTTATAATGCTTCCATGATTTGGTGTTTCAAACATATCTGTTTAAAGATCGGAAGCCTTCGGACCAACAATATACTTCCACAGTAATAAGAATAAATGTCATTCTTCTAAGCTTAAAGTGGTTTTAAAGCAATTATCCTTATCTCTGAAGAATATCTCGGAAGAATAATGGAGATTCCTCCTTGGAAATTGTAGAGGTTAATGACCTTGACATAAGATCTGTTACTCCATGGTCTAGATATTGGGTTTTGTTAAATGAAAAACTGTAGGTGAAGCAAACATTTATAATGTATCTTCCACATAAGAAGAACCAAACTGAGCCCAATTATGGTGCTGAATATCCAACAAGGAGGAGAAGTTTGGAAAATATAACTTTTTATGTTAGAACATGGATCCAACAAAGGTTCCTTTAGAAGTCTATTGGAGGGCCACACAATCCAACCCTGCACATAGTGCCCAATAATACAGCTGTCATACAAGGCACCTGCACAGGCGAATATCAGACTATTATAAGTAGCTTTGGAATAAATTGCAAAAGCAACTTAAAATACATGTATTGTATGAGAAAGTACACGATAACACACCACATACATACATACAGAAAACCCTCAAGAAGTCTGGATAAAAAAAAGAATGCATACTCACCCTGTTCCTGTTCCGGTATTCCGGGGGTGAAAGGACCCAATTCATCCGATAACTAGTGCCCTCTGACCAGGGGACAAGTGAAGTTGTTTTAATAACATAGTGTGTCTTCGGAGGCGACTCAGTGAATGAAGCAGGACCCATGACCACACAGAACTTCAAGTCAAGCACACCACCGAAATCGGAAGTACCATTACATAAACCAGGAGCTGAAGCATGGCAAACATGTGCTCTTTTTTTTCTTACCTGGCCCAATAGCAAAACCCCTTTTATTTTTTTGAAAATAGTTTTTTATTCAATTTTTTTTTTTTTGCATTGTTTCCTCCCTCCCCTAAGAAAATGATCTACAGAGCCCATAGACAGATAGCTCCATTGCTGCTTCTAAGAAAACCAACTATTAATGAAAGATGGAAAGTTAAAGGAAGGGCCTACAGAGATGACTAGAGAACAGCAGAAAAAGCTGACCTTCATTTGATCGGCCTTTTGGACAAGACCACATTATACAGCAATATTGCTTATCTTCTTTGACTATACCACCTGTTTCTGCAGTCCTAATGTCCTGTGGCAAATTTTTACTTCCACCATATACTGTAATTTTCCATTATTTAAGGGGATAATTCCTCTTAATTGTAATAACACTTGTCTCAAAGAGATTTCATAGTGCAGTAGTAGGTGGGAAGATTTAAAGCTTAAAGGGGTATTCCTATTTCAGCAAATAATTGTTATTGTTTTTATGATAAAAAGTTTTCCAATATATTTTCTGTATCAATTTCTCAGTTTTCTAGATCTCTGCTTGCTGTCATTCTATGTTTACTATTAGTGGACAAAAATGTGACCAGGTCAGACAGGTGCACGGCTCCTTAGTATCACAGAGAGTAATCAGCACTGTGATATAACAAGCCCTGCACCTCTGTGACCATGGTCAGATTTTTGTCCACTGGTAGTAAACATAGAAAAATGTATACATTTTCATTATAAAAGGAATTACATTCATTTGCTGTAATGGGAATACCACTTTAAGCCAATACTTGAATATGTGGAAACATACAAAAACTTTACATATTATATTCATACCCAATAAAATAAAATAAGGTACTGACAAAAAGATTCCTCACTCTCTAACAGTGCACCTGTCCCTCTGTGTTTTTATATATTTTAAGTAATACCGTATATACTCGAGTATAAGCCGACCCGAGTATAAGCCGAGGCCCCTAATTTTACCACATAAAACTGGGAAAACCTATTGACTCGAGTATAAGCCGAGGGTGGGAAATGCATTGGTCACAGCCTCTTCAGTATGTAGCCAGCCAGCCCCTGCCCCAGTGTATATAGCCAGCCAGCCCCTGCCCCAGTGTATATAGCTTGCCAGCCCCTGCCCCAGTGTATATAGCTTGCCAGCCCCTGCCCCAGTGTATATAGCCTGCCAGCCCCTGCCCCAGTGTATATAGCCTGCCAGCCCCTGCCCCAGTGTATATAGCCCCCCCCTTCCCCGTCGTTCAGCACAACAATACCGGATGGATCGCACAGAAGATCTACGAGTTTTTGATTTATTTATTTTTTTGACTCGAGTATAAGCCGAGTTTGGGGTTTTTCAGCACATTTTTTGTGCTGAAAAACTAGGCTTATACTCGAGTATATAAGGTAACTGACAAAAATTAAAGTTATGTATTTAAAGGGATTGTCTGTCAAAAATGACATATTGATCAAACCTTTGATTTTCCCCCTCATAGCAAATATTGGAAATCAGAATTAGGTAGTTTTGTTAAACTATTTGTGCTAAATAAAATTAGTTTTCTGTCCAATGTATATTGTTTCAAATATAATATAATAAATATAAATGTAAAAGATATTGGGGCACATTTACTAAGGGTCCGAACCGCGTTTTTACGTGGGGTCTTCTGAATTTTTGCGTTTTGTGCCGAATTGCCCCGGGTTTTTGGCGCACGCGATCAGAAAGGATGGTGAACTCCGGCGAACCTCGGCGCAGCAGCAACACCTAGTGGATATCGGGCGCACGACCTTAGTGAATCCCCGGAAGACCCGAATCCTCGTCGGAGAACACGCCGCTGGATCACGAATGGACCAGGTAAGTAAATGTGCCCCATTCTGTCACACTTCTGTCTGGTTAATGAAACCCTGTGACTACCTGTGCAATCTCAGCCAGCAAACAACAGACCCATGGCAGTAGTAGAACTTCGAGCATTAAAAACCCAATATTAGGGCACTGGGAGTGTGTATATGCCCTATGGTAGTGAAACGGTTACAGATCCAATAATATCCAATAGTCTCAGAATTTCCCCAATAGCCCAAAATTACTAACATTTCAGCTGTAATTTCAGGAGGTAACAAAAGCAAGTCAGCATTTAAAGAATCAAATTTTAGCAATCATTTAAAAATCTTCCTAATCAACTAAACAACTAATATTTTAAATCTTTTAATGAGCAAATATATACAATAGTTATAGACAATGGGGCACATTTACTTACCCGGTTCTGTCGCGATCCCTGAGGTGCATTGTCTGAGGATGAAGTCCGGCGCAATTCACTAAGATAGTGCACCCGATATCCTGTATGTGTCGCTTCCCCACTCAGGTCCGCCAGAGTTCACCTTCTTCTTCCCGGTGTATGTAAGTGCTTAAAATTTTAAATCCTGTGCTTAGTCCGAATCAGTCGGGTTGTCCGACGTCCACGTCCCCCAATTTGTGTTGCATGAAAGTCGGAGTGATTGTGCCAAAAACCCCTGTTAAATGTGGCGCAAATCGGAAAACCCGACAGAAATGCGGTGTGCGGACCCTTAGTAAATGGGCCCCGTTATATGAGTGTCTGGGGAAAACCGATGTCTTAAAACTCTAAAAATATACTTTAGAACTATTTGGATTATAAAAATAAACTGGAAAAAGGCAGACACACACCCACATTGCATGCGCATCTAGACAGATAATGCGGTGTATGTTGTACTAACTAAAGGGGAAAATGACCCCAAAAATATTATTCAACATGCAAAAATTGAGTCAGGTGCCAGATGATAGAAATGCACCAGGCACAGGCCAGACAATCATGTAGAAGTCAGCCAGGTGTGTAGACCTCCAAAATCATGAGCAGCAACTTCAGCAGCAGTGACAGCAGCAGATATGAACCGTCTCTGTCTTGACCCGCAAAGTGATCATTCACACTCAGTGATGTCAGTAACAAGACTACCTTATTTCTCCTCAAATAATAGCTACGGTACCTCAAAAACTAAGCATTAGTATGACTTTTCAGTCTTTTCAGGGTAGGGTTAAAATATAAGACTAACTACATAAATAACCTCTAGTTACAGGTATATCTTCTGACTAGGGAGATTCTCCTCTTTAATATCGCACAGGACTGTGAATCTAGGTACAACAAAACCAGAGATATCCACCCTTAAAGTTACAGTTGGGAGTGCAATTTCCATATGCAGGGGATATCTCTGTGTCCGTTTTCCTAGGTACCACAGTTCAAAAGATACAGCTGTCCCCCTCAGGCCATTGAGCTGAAGGCAGGACGGAGAAGAAGGAGGAGGGAGCTGCAGGGAAGATGGAGCTGACAGATACAATGTGCTGCAAGCAACTACAGTGAAAAGAGACGATAATAAAAGGATAGAGCCATTGGTATACATGAGAATTTGGGTTGAATTATTCAAGGTTTGGAGATTAATGATGATGTTCAAAAAGAATAAAAATAAATCACGTCCTTCATAGTCTTCAAGATGTGACACAATTGTCTTATCTGTCAATTTACACCAAGTTTTCAAAATGTCGGGAAATTTAGGCACAATTTGACTCCAGTCCATCAGTGGCATAGGAAAAACAGTAGTTTTAGTAGCTGTTTGCTTTAGCTTGAACCATCCAGATGTATCAAAGTATATCCTCTAGGGTAGGGGTCCCCAAGTGCCAGGCCGATGGAAGGATCACAGAAAAAAGAAAAATATGAGGCTTACCCTATTTTTTGGGCTACACGTGCCTGACCGCTGTCCTGGAAAACGGGGAAAGCGCTGACAATGTAGGGGGCTACAGAAAAGGGACATCAGTGGGGCCACAGAAAGGTGATAAGTTACAATGATAATATAGTACTTGTTGATACGACTGAAAGTGTGTTACCACAATTAGTTATCTCAGAAAGTGGATGGTTCCCTGTATTCACTATATATGAATGCTGTACATATAGCAACATGATTTATATTTCCCTACAGCTCCTCCACAGGTGGAAAAAGGCATTACAAGATTTCCATTGGGATGCAGAAAAACCTGTATGCATTCTGAGGTCATGTAAGTGGGGCTGCAGATAAGGGAGCGTTATCAGGGGGGGCAGGCTGCAGGAAAGGGGCAGTATATGGATTGGGGCTGCAGTAAAGGAGACATTAGAGGGGGCAGCTACAGGATAAGAGGGGTACTGCAAGAAAGCAATAATCCAGACATGGCAAAGCTAGAAATAGGTTATAACATTATAAATATAGCAAAAATGTTGTTGTCACATGGTTAAAGAATGCATCTCCTATCTCTAACTACAAACTATGAACTAATGAGAGGAGTAGATGTAATGTGCCCTATCATCAGCATCAGGGCAACATCTATGATTTATTCTTGTTGTGTGCACTATACAGAAAACAGGGCCAGGAAGTTAACACTTTTCTCATCTGATGTTCCTTTCTAACAACTTTATCTTTTAATGATATGTTTCGTTATAAATGACTAAGCACCAGGAAGTCGCCTTCATTTCTGTGATCTGCTGAAATAAGTTATGTATGCCTTCTAGTTGGATTTGCTCCTCTCACAAGTCTTTGGGTGCATCAGCTGCCATAGTATTAAGTGTCCTGGCATCTGACGCTTCTGACCACTTTTATGGCTAAGGTATATGCACATTTTTCCGGTATGATATACTATGCCTCCAGTGCTACATTGAATAAGGCAGTATCCTCTACATCAATGCCTAACTTACAGGAAGCCTAGTAATATGTCATGGTATAATAGACAAACAAGTAACAGGAACAGATACCCAACTGTAGACGGTGCTGTTTCGTAATCATTGTTCCTCATCGGTACAGTGTAGGAAAGTAGTTTAGCTAAATAGAGGCATTATTTAGGCAGTGTATAAAATGGGATGTTGGTATTATTTGATCACTAAATGGCATACTGATAAGGCAATATAAGATAATAAATGAATGTATGGTAGCAGTACTGCATTATTAGTAACTGTATGGTTGGTTATAGACAACATCCTCTGTGGCACTTCTAATTTGAGAAAGTATATTGTAAATTATATTTGTAGAGTGAATGACTCTAGTGAATACCAATACAGGGTAAACTACTTTGGGCACTGAAACAGGATACCGTACGGGACCTTAACCTATGTATGGCTGATATTACAGAACCTGTAGGACATATGGTAGCCCTGAAGACCTTTGTATAAAGTCCAAGAACGTGAAATAACCTCATTATTTCTCCAGATTAAATCAGAGGTACCATCTGGCCCATGGAAGGCTATGGATAATGACCCATACAACACGGGACCTTATTGTTTAAATGTTTCTCTCATGATAGAAACACTACTGACCAATGATGACATCTGAATGATATATAGTCCTATAGAGAAGGTGACAAAATATAAGCAAAAGACATAAAGAGACCACATCTGACTTGTGTTCTAATGTATATATATGTACGGGACAGACCCCACAAATTCCCTGGTATGAAACCAGCCTGATGTTGCACATATCCTTCTATAGAACATAACCCTGTCAAGCATTTCCCAATAAAAAGGCAAGTAATAGTTAAAATCAGGCATAATTCAACCGTCTAAGTGCAGATCTGGAGGCCGTGCACCCAAACATGTCCCCTCATTTATCTGTATTGTCAAGAATGTTTTCATCTCAAATCTGAAAGGCCGTCATAACAAGGGACATTATCTGCTTGATGTGCATGCCAATGTGAGCAGTGGCGGGCGCAGATGTGCAGGCACAGCTCCTCCTATCAGCTGCAGCCATACACTACATCTACACTACAGCAGAGCCAGGAAGAAGACTATTTAAGGTTGATGATGGCAGATATACTTGCATTGCCACCTGTCTGCACTGGAATTCTCCAGAGCCGCCTCTCACCAAGGCTAATGAGAAACTAATAGACTTTTAATGAAATAAAAAAAAAAAAAAAAAGGAAGAAAAAGAGGTAACGAGAGGTAACAAGTGTCCTATAATTGTAACTATTGTCGGCCTGCATGTCAACGGCCTCATTAAAACCATCACCGGCTGCGTGGTAATTTATACCTCCTTTCATTTATTCTTAGCGTCTTAAGGAACTAAAAGTAGAAATTATTATCTGCTTTTCTCTAAGGTGGTGGTGTCTCAAGAGAAGAAAATCTCCTCATCCATCCAAAGGTTAAAAATAAGTCCATAGACATATTATCTTGGAACATATCACTCCAAAAAAATCACAGAAGTTATGTGTCAAATTGTTAATAATTTTGTTGGTTTTTATAACTAACTAATTGTAGATCCCAGTGTTGCCCGGGATAGTAAATAACTGCTCTTAGCTATAACAAAATAGATAACTCGCATAATAAATACCCATGTCAATGTATCAAAGGTTAAATCTAACTTATGTCAATATCAAAAAGGTATGCCTAGAAACTCAAAAATTATCCTCATGAATATACAAATATGTCCATCAAACTAGAAAAAGAGAGGAATAAAGTGCACGATGCAGTGCGTTTAAGAAATAAATCAATAAGCTTTATTAACTACAATACATGAAAAAAACATGTCCATTATAAAAAGGGGGATGGCTACAGGAGAGACAGAAGTTTACATAAACCAGGAATCACAGTGTACAAAGAGTCAGTAATTTGCAATAAAGGGCATTATAGTAGAAACCATGTAATATGTTACACCATTATATGTGCCCATCTGGTTCACAGTGGTATCATCCCAGTCACTGCAGTAAAAGTAGCTGTTACAGTGTATATTGGGTACACAACATGTGTGACTGTGAGCTGGATACCTGTGACCATAGTCCCTGGTGTATAGAGTCCCCTCCTGTTTGATGGACATATAACAAAATGGAATTGCTTAACAAAAAAATATTATATATCTATATATATATATATCTATATCTATGTCTCTCCCTATCTGTCTCTCACTCACTATCCCTCTCTTTCTTTGTCTCATTACCTGCCATCTCCTGATCAGGTGGGGCACTTAATCTCTCCTTCCTGTACTCTCCTAGTCAGTGTTTCAACTCTCTCCCGTCTTCCTCACTCATTCTTCCTGTCTGTTTTGCAGTTACTCTCCCTGTCTGTCTCTCACTCACTGGCTGACTCTGTCACTTCCTCACTCTCCTTGCCTGTCTGTCTCTCACTCACTCTCCCTTCATGTCGTTCTCTCACTCACTCACTCTCCCTACCTATCTCTCTGTCTCACTCACTTATTCTCACTGTCTGTCTCTCACTCCCACTCACTGGCTGTCTCTGTTACTCACTCACTCTCCCTGCCTGTCTCTCTGTCACCCAATCTCCCTGCCTATCTCTCAGTCACTCACTTTCCTTGCCTGCCTCTCAGTCAGTCACTCACTCTCCATGTCTGTCTCTCTCCATCTTACCTCACACATAATCTGTCTTATACTCATTGTCGATAGTAACCAACCAAAGCTCAGAGCTTATATTAATGACCTGTGGCAAAACAGCAACCAATCACGGCTCAGCTTCTAACTGCCACAGCAGCAGCAGACAATGGCCTCTGTATGTGGTGGTTAATAAGTGGATTTTAGAAAGCGTGGGGGTGAAAATTTTGGCTCAAAATGTAGTCTAAGACATTCCCTGAGTTACACAGAGCAGTTGTGCAAAATTTGGGGGTTGTAAATGCCACAGTTGCAGATTCTTTAGCGGACATAAATACATACACACGTACGCTCAGCTTTATATATTAGATAGCGCCATATTTCCCATAAGAGTTTCATTGGGAGTTTCCGTACACGGTTGAACAAAGCCCACTTGAAGCTATCAAGATATAAGTTATAAACTAGCGGTCTGAGGATCTCCACAGTTACCACGTTTACCCCCTGTCCAGGTGTTTCTACTGTTAGATTTCTTTTTAAGTTATTTTTTATTTTAATTTTTTATGTGTGACCAACTTCTAAGTTAAGGGATTTACTAAACTGCCCCATACATTGACCAGTATTTTGAGTCTCGTCCCTTGTGCGGCCAGAGCTGCAAGGATGGTAACAGTGTGTTAAACCTCTCATACAAAAGATGGTCCTAACGTTAAAGGGATATTCCAGTTCCCAAGCAAGGCAAATGACCTTTCTTGAGGATATGTCATCAGTACTTGAGACCCTGACCAGGGGCGTAACTAGGAAAGGCAGGGTCCATTAGCAGTCTTTTAGATGTCTTTAGATATACACATATATATATACATACATACATATACATATTTGTATACTCACACATAAGTCAAAATCATGCACATTGATACAGTCATATACATATATATATATATACATATATATGTACACACACACACACACCCACACTATATACTCGAGTATAAGTCAACCCGAGTATAAGCCAAGACCCCTAACACAAAAAACTGGGAAAACCTATTAACTTGAGTATAAACCTAGTATATAGCATGCCAACTCATTCCACCAGTATATAGCTAGAAACCCCTTGCTCTCAGTATATAGACAGCCAGCTCATACCCCCAGTATACAGCCAGCCCTTTTCCCCCAGTATATGTCCTGCAACCCCTGCCCCCCAGTAGAAAGCCTGCAGCCCATGTGCCCCTAGTATATAGCCTGTAGCCCCTGCCCCCCTTGTATAATGCCTGTAAGAAAGAAACAAAATGTGTACTCACCTTCCGACTCCCTCCGACAGGTCCTCTTCTTTTCATCAATTTCCAGCATCAGCTCCGTCGCACGCACTGTGATGTCAGCCACTTGCTGACCAACATAGTGTGTGCCGATTTTAGCGCACACATCAGAATGTCAGCGAGCGGCTGACGTCAGGTGCATGCGAAAGACTGCGCCGACGTTGAGCAATGCCGGACATCGATGAAAAGAAAAGAACCTGCCAGGGGCGTCAGAAGGTGAGTACACATTTTGTATTTTTATAGACTCCAGTATAAGCCGAGTTAGGGTTTTTCAGCACATTTTTTGTGCTGAAAAACTCTGCATATTCTCGAGTATATACGGCACATACACAGCACACATACATACATAAATACAAACCTACATACAGTATATACACACATACATACAATAGCATATAGACCCATGTAACATGTACACATCACTTATAGATAAAGCAAATATAAACATACATACAATACCACATATAGAGATACAGCATATACACACCCAATATCACAGATACTGGAGATTTCTGACACTGCAGGCCCTATAGTGGTCTCATGGCTGCTACCCCTCTAGTTACGCCTCTGACCCTGACCATAAGCTTACCTGTGGTGCCATGTGCCTCCAGTTTACAGGAGTTGGCAGCAAAATTCATTGCCCAATCTATATTGGCTGCGCAGGGGGAACTGCAGCTTGGCTTTAGTACACAAGTACTGGTTTACAATAGACACAGCCACCTGTTATATAGTTTATTATACCCAGAACTGATCTGCGTGTCAGAATCTCCTCATACACCAAGAACTGATTGCGACTACTACCTTTGAACCTCACAGCCCATTATAGCTATTCCTCTGTATATGGCTCTTTGGGCCAGAACAGAAAGCCATTAAAAACACTAGCCCCTGCACTAGGTGGGGGTTAAAGGGGTTGTCCAGAGGTTACGAAAAATTCTGCTTACTTCCAAAAACAGTGGCACAACTGACCATGGTTTGTGCTCCCAACTCATTTGAAATGGGTTGAACTTAGTACTACCCATGTTCAGGAGAGGAGCTATTATTGGAAGAATACAGCCATGTTTTTTACCCTCCGGGCAACCACTTTAAGCATCCTGAAACGTTTATGCACCTGCCTGCTTGCCCTTACTGATAGAATGAATGATAGAAAGCTGCCAGGGATTGGGAAATGACATCCAACAGCATGATCCTTACATTTCCTGACTTCAGCCATTAAGGCAAAAGTCAACAGCCCCCCATGAACATCAGATTCTTGGCCAATTACATACAAATCACAATGTTTGGTTAATACATATCTAACACCTTTTACTGGTTGACTAAAAACCCTCATTATTGGAAGAAATTATTCTGGCGGATAAATCTTTCAACCAACCCCGCAAAAGGGCAACCCCCAGGCTAGCACGCTATCCATCAAGAGCAGGGGTGTAACTAGGAGAGGCCGGGCCCTATAGCAGACTATTGTATAGAGTTACAATCACACAAATTTATACATATATATATATATATATATATATATATATATATATATATATATATATATATATATATATATAAAAACATTTATATATATACACATACTTATATACAGCATATAAACACCACACAGCATAAACATACATACAGCATATACAGACATACATACAATACCATATGTAGAAGGATAGGGAAATATTCCAGCACTCCAAGTCTTCTAAAATCATAGCATTTTATTCTTCATATTAAAAGCGTGCAGCCATATCCAGTGTGACCACTGATACACGATCTACGCGTTTTGGACTAAATTGTGGAGTCCTTAGTCATGATCATGACTAAGGACTCCACAATTTAGTCCGAAACGCGTAGATCGTGTATCAGTGGTCACACTGGATATGGCTGCACGCTTTTAATATGAAGAATAAAATGCTATGATTTTAGAAGACTTGGAGTGCTGGAATATTTCCCTATCCTTCTACATGTTCCGGTCGGCCGGCAGGACTGACTGATTCCTTGCACCTAGGGCTGTTTAGAGGAGAAGGTGATCTCCAACATGCTGTCTGCAGTATCGTGAGTGAGCGGATTTTTTTCCCTTTTTGTTTCCCTTTTTCCATTTTTATACAATACCATATACAGACATACAACATATACCAAAAAATTGCACCCTAGCCTGCAACTGAACGGGCGCAGGCTCTATACAGTGTGAAGGGATGCCCCACAAGGGCCGACTGCACAACCCCCTCCCCACCCAACTGGTGCATACATGGAAATTGCGACTAAATCACAGCTTGTATGCCTGTTTTCAGGCATACTGATAAATCTACCCAAAGTCTTTCGTAGGAGGCACAGTCCCAAGATATCCCCTTTAATGTTTACATTTGATCATTACTGGTTTGCATAGGACACAGATATTCGGAGCTACAGCTGCTGGAAGTGCACGGTAAATACACTTTAACTAAACTTTTACAGCTGTCAAACTAAGTCAGTGTCACAGTTGATTCCAGTTACTTTTCAGACATTTGTTGCCTCAAGAAACAAGAAACATCCTGACATCTTCAAGAAACACTTGATGACAAGCCCTCCTGGGCACAGTCTGAAGTAGATTTTGATATGATCATATGAACCGGGCAATCCTTAAGTAATAACATGAAGATACTGGGAATAAAAGATTTTGTTCCTAGATCATTTTCTATAGATGTTTCGTATATTTCAGAGAATGATGCAATGCTGAAACTTCTGTATTTTTACTATGACATTTTAATACATTGTTGACAATCTTGAATATTAAGCAGAACTTCAGTGTATGTGCAATATAGTTTGTTCAGTTAGGAGTTTAGAAATATGCAGTAATTTGACATTTTAGGACAGTTACTAGTACAAAGAATTTTAGTGCAGGTGATAATAGTAAACTAATACTAAGAGTATACTAATATACTCAATTAAGTAAAACAGCTTCTCTGTGTCTTTTTTGCTTCTTCTTTCTCTTATAGTGAGCACTGTACCTGAAGTCCTGTAGGGATAGGGAAAGGTGGGTAAAGATTAACTGTTCCCATACCTAGGGAATATTTATCTTGATAATTCATCTATCTAAGGAGATTACACTATCCAGGGACTGCCTGTAAAGAGTTAAGTCATTAGACAATTTATCGGGCTCCTTTATCTCTCAGATGTCAGTGGATGTAGGACAGAAAGCTGATTTACAAAAACTGCTTAAATAAAGAGGAAAGGCAGAGAAAAAAAGGACACATGAACATATTTCTATAAAATAATGTATTACAAAGTTTACTATTACCATCTGCACAAGGGCTGGCTGTATACTACATGGGGGCTGGCTGTATACTACATGGGGCTGGCTTGCTGTATGCTACATGGGGGCTGGCTGGCTGTAAACTACTGGGGGCTGTCTGTATACTACATGGGGCTGGCAGGCTGTATACTAGTGGGGGCTGGCTGGATGTAAACTACTGGGGGCTGGCTGGCTGTATGCTACATGGGGATGGCTGGCTGTATACTACATGGGGCTAACTATATACTACATGGGGCCTGGTTGGCTGTATACTATATGGGGCTGCCTGGGTGTATACTACAAGGGGCTGGCTAGCTGTATACTACAGGGGGCTGGCTGGCTGTATGCTACATGGGAGATGGCTGTATACTACTTGGGGGCTGGCTGGCTGTATACTACATGGGGCTGCCTGGGTGTATACTACAGGGGGCTGGCTGGCTATATACTACATGTGGGCTGGCTATATACTACATGTGGGCTGGGTGGCTGTATACTACATGGGGCTGCGTGGGTGTATACTACAGGGGGCTGGCTGGCTATATACTACATGTGGGCTGGCTATATACTACATGTGGGCTGGGTGGCTGTATACTACAGGGGGATGGCTGTATACTACTGGGGGGCTGGCTATATACTACTGGGGGCTGGCTGGCTATATACTACCGAAGGCTGACTGGCTGTATACTGGGAGGCTGTGACCAATGCATTTCCCACCCTCGGCTTATACTCGAGTCAATAGGTTTTCCCAGTTGGGGGCCTCGGCTTATACTCGGGTCGGCTTATACGGTATCTTCATTAGTCCAATAGATACTAAATGGAGTAGCAATGCATCACCTCTGACTTCATATAGATGGGCAAATGGGATTTCCAGCAATCAGAGACTCTCTGATCGGCATACAGAGTAAAAATGTAATATATTATAAAAGTGAATACATTATAATATAAATATTAATGTTGGGATAACCCCATAACTTGATTATGTAGTAATAAACATAATGGTATTTGTATTTTAGCAGGGTACATAAAAATTCAAAAATTGTAACTTAGGAATGGAGGACATGTATCTTTATTTCTATGCAATGTGCCTTATGTATCCTCATTTTCCAGATGTTCTGTGCTACTTTTCACTTACCGTATATACTCGAGTATAAGCCGACCCGAGTATAAGCCGAGACCCCTCATTTTACCACCAAAAACTGGGAAAACCTATTGACTCGAGTATAAGCTGAGGGTGTAGTATACAGCTAGCCAGCCCCCATGTAGTATACAGCCAGTCCTCATGTGGTATACAGCCAGTCCCCATGTGGTATGCAGCCAGTCCCCATGTGGTATACAGCCAGTCCCCATGTGGTATACAGCCAGTCCTCATGTGGTATACAGCCTGCCCCCATGTGGTATACAGCCTGCCCCCATGTGGTATACAGCCTGCCCCCATAAAGTATGCAGCCTGCCCCCATAATGTATGCAGCCTGCCCCCATAATGTATGCAGCCTGCCCCCATAATGTATGCAGCCTGCCCCCTGCCAAGCGTATAAAAAAATAAAAAACTTAGTACTCACCCTCCAGTGTCCGGATCGATGGCGCGGGTCCTTCTATAAAATAATGTATTACAAAGTTTACTATTACCATCTGCACAATTCAGTTACGTCATGTTGTTTAAAGTTTAATTGCACATTAAGTTATTTATTAAAAACTAAAAGTGTCATTCTAGAAGGGAAGATCCAGTATATTTAAAGGATCCATTGGTCAAGAAATGTGAGAAACTAATCCATTTTTAGGTTCTACTGGGGATTACTAACCTCATCAGTATGTAGCTGTATGTTGTCCAAACCGTTTCTATTTACCCTAAGTGCTCTGAGCTTAGTGGAACACTGATGGTCATGTATTATAACTATATAGTTGTGCTCGTAGGTATTGATGCCTATAACACAACTCATGAAATTTCACAGAGCCCCAATGGATTAAGGGGGTCTAACTCTTATATGCCTGTTGCACACGGTCAATATAAACCTTTAAATGACTAAACTTTTGGCAGATCCAGCATTGACTTGTACAATTTAGAAAAACTGTACTCAAAATAATTAAGTGATCTACAATATAACACAATGTTCCAAGAGATTATAATCAATACCCTGAAGACATAATAAAAATAGCACCACCAAACACTCTCCTATAAATGCCTTCCTTACCTCCTGCTATATCCCAATGACTACCGATTGAAATGGGACAAGCCATTAGAGTTTTTGAAGCTTAACCATTTTGATGTGTAGTGGCCTGTTTTGTATTACTGTAATATGGTTCATTTAAGTCGTGGCAGCTATATTTGTCCCATTGATTCCATTGACTTTTAGTTGGGTTCAACATGTTTTCGATGGGATAGAGAAATTTAGTCTACGTTATGCCCATCAATGTTAAATTGGTGGGGGTTCAAATCCATGTATTCTCACAGATCAGATATTTAAATGGGCTTCAGATTTTGAATATAAAAGGCAATGCCCTAATATGTTAACAGAAAGCAAGACACTGGGGCACATTTACTTACCTGGTCCTGCATGATCCCCACTTTGCGTTGTCTGACGAAAATGAACTTTACAGTGAGTCACAAAGATCATGCCCCCGGTTTCCTGTATGTCGCTTCCTTGCTCGGGTCCACCGGAGTTAACCTTCCGGTTCCCGGTGTATGTAAGTGCATTGTCTTGCAACACAATTTTAAAGTTAAATCCCGCGCTCAGCCGGCCCCCCCATTTTTGTCCAATGAAAGTCAGCGCGATAGCGTTAAAATCTGAATGCATGCAACACAATCCCCTTCTAAATAGCTGTCACAGCGGCCCAAATCACGAAAATTTCTAAAAGTCAGATGAGTTTTGTGGCGCAGTGGCACTAGCCACCATGCGACCCAAATTAGGGGGCGTTCTGGTGCTCAGTCGGACCATGCGCCAGATTTATCATGCAAAGTCCGAAAGAAGTGTGTCCCATGCCCCATATTAAAGATAGACGAGAAAAAAAGTGGTGCACTCTGTCGGAGCGGTGCAGGGAGTGCCAGACTCATGAAGAACAGGCGCACCCTGCATTATACACAGGCAAGCCACACTTAGTGCAGTTACCATTCTTAGTAAATTTTCCCCACTGTATATCTAGAATTACAGGCCTCTGAGATACAGAATCTGAGTATGTCTGCAAGCTTATAAAAAGTCCTACACAATACTGGCTTTTCTTATGAGATGTTTTAGGTCCTTGTAGTCCCCTTAAAGGGTTTTTCATGAATTTGGGGTAAAAAAAAACACATGCCTATGCCTGATTGCCATGTACCTCCAGTACTTCTGGTTTTCAGGGCCAGAAGTAGTGGGGCAGAGAGTCACAGGATCTGCTTTATCTAAGTCTTCCGCGAACCAGGGGACACTACAAAAAGTCCATTGGTAAATGGAAGTGACATTCCATGTTCCAAGAAGGCTCCTCACTAGTTGAAGCGGGTCCTATGACCCCCTAGATCTTCTGAGTAGGTACAGAACTGAAAAGTGGAAGTACCGGAGTGACTTTTTTCTATTTTTGTGAACCTTATTTACTTGTTTTGGTATTTTCTACATATTGCAGTCAAAACATCATAATAAAAATATAATTATATTAACTAATGTATATAAGCAAACTATACCAATGCTGTTTTCCTGTAGAAGGCCTTGCCACCTTACTTTGCCTTGAATATTTAGGTCACCACGCCTCCCTTCATAGTGGGGGCCACATATTACAATGCGCTACAATCTGCATGCCCTATCTTATTGGTATCAACAAACCCCTTTAATCACTATAGGGCTAGGAAAGAGTTCCTCTTATAGAGACATATTTACAGCCATACATTCATTCTGCTTCTTCTGGAACAGCTCAAGAAGAAAATAATGGACTATGTTCTTGACTGACCCACATATTGAATTCAACGAATACTACCATAAAGCAACTACAATATTATTTAACTAATTGTGAAGGTATATGCAAAATTAATGACTTACTACTGAGGAAATCACATAAACATCAGTTATATAGGTAGCAGTGCCATTGACATGTCAGAGGGTTTCCAGGCTTATCTACATTGGCAATGTCCAGTCAACATAATGGACATGTGTAAGTCGTGTACTTACCATATCGTCTACTGGTCCTCCATGCTCTGACAGCATAATGTAGAACCCCATCCATCCAGACCAAGAACCAGCTTATACAAAATCCTAACAAGAGTCCCAGCATCAGGTCAATCTCCTGCTTAGTTACATTGTCGGTGACAAAGTAATTCTCTGATGAGTCCACCACTGACTGGTCTCCGTCGTATGGGATGACATAGTGAACGTGGTACCTGAAAGAGTGGTTGAGATGACAAAAGCAGTCAGTAGTTAGAACAAGATTGATCGAATGAAGTGTATCTTATTACTTATCGACTTCATTAGGAAAGAAAGATTCAATAGATGTTCCCAATAAAAAAACTTCCTGTTGCGGGATTCAGCAACTTTGGCCTCTACAGTGGCCACTTTGGCTCTATAAGAACGATCATCAGATGTCGACACCTTGTCCTTAAAGTCTATGGGGAACGTTATAAAAATCGATCTTCTATGTTGTGAGAAATCCCAAGTTACCATTCGGCTACTTACCCGATGGAAGACAACACAGAAATGTAGTACAGTAAGAAAACTAGAATGGAGAGAATAAAGGGTACAATATGCAAATAATAACAGATATAAGGATCCAAAACTTTATCAGTAAGTAGGAATGATGTTTGATAGAAGGTTTCTAGGCCACCAATGAAGATTATGACACAAGGAGCCTCCTAAGCACAGGATAAAGAAAATATTCTTAAAAAGATATTTTTATAGCTTCTGACCCAATTTCCATTGATTTCATTCACTAAAGGAGTGATTAATAACAATAAGGCTGCATTCACACTGCCGCAAGGGGGACGTATATACGGCCGACGTATATACGGCCGATATATATATGTCCCCCATAGACGGCAATGGACGCACCGCGCCCTACGGGAGCGTACGGTGCAGCACTCATGCGGCACCGTACCGCTCCGTACCCAGGAAAAAGATAGGACACGTCCTATCTTTTCCCATATTATGGCGCCATGCGCCATACATCCCTATGGAGAGGGGCGGGGGTTAGCAGCGCTCACCCCCTCCTCCTTTTCCCGCGCGCTGCCGTGTGAATGCAGCAGTGTGAATGCAGCCTAAGGCAGTATCTAGTAGATAGCATGACATGACTTTCAGGCTTCGATTTCTTCGAGTCCAATAAATATTTCAAGAAAGTTCTATTGGATTGAAGAGGATGTTCTGGGTTTAAAAAACAAAGGACATGAACATTGAGAGTTTCTATTACTAGTCCTGAAATGATGATGTCATACGAAACCACGTGAATGCTGCATTTAATCACTAGGCTCAGCAGTCACATATATTACAGTATCAGCGTTGAGGCCAACAAATAACCGATATATTCTGAAGTGCTTTACTTACTGTTCATAGGATTCTCAGTATGTTTGTGTGGGAGACCACAGTCAAATAAAGATAGAACATACAAACTCCATGAAGCTGTTTCCCACGGAGGCACGTGGTCATGTTTATTAATGTCATCAGCTTTTCACGGCCACGCTTGGCAATCTGCGTCAGCTCCCTAGAGATGTATGGAGCAGAATGGTCAAGCATGGCCGTATGTTCCATTCATCTTGTGATGCGACAATAGGTCCGATGGTGGTACCTGGGACCCCATCGGAACCCCCGTTCTCATGATCTGTGGTGGTCTTATCAGTGAGACCCAATCTTATCAGCAAGTTAGGCCTTATTCTGTGGATAGGGCCTAACTTTCTTGGTGAGAAAACCCATTTTATGTTACTTTATGGGCACCGTCTAAGGACATGACCTTCAGTATTAACTATGTTTTAGATGCATGGAACTAAGGAAGAAAGGATCATCAAATAACTTAAAATAGAACTAAACTTTTGATAAAACTGAATAGATGAAATGATAATATTGTATTATATTGATACTGCAATGATAAGTGTAAACTTAGTATGAAATAAATCTGTTCCTGTATCCTTCATTTTCTCCTGACCTTCTTCCTTATTTAAGCAGTTTAGGTAAATCAGCTTTCTCTCCTGTATCCACTGACAGCTGATAAAAAGTCTAATTACTTAACTCTTTACAGACAGTCCCTGGAAAGTCTAATTACTTGAGACAGTTGACTCATCAAGAGAAATATGCTGTAAGTATGGAAAGAGTTAATAATTAGCCTCCTTATCTGTCTGAAGTCGAGTGGAAGGCTTTCATATACCTGCTCAAAACAGGAGAAAGAAGCAGAAAAGGCCACAGAGAAGCTGATTTACTTAAAGGGGTTTGCCCGTGAAAGAAAATTCTCAATTTTTAATCCCCTAGTAATGTTTACGCAATAAAGATCATTTTTGACCCCTTACTTTGCAATTTTACCCTCCAGTTTTACTCAGTTTTATTGCTGTTTTAGCTCCTATCACTCAGTGATGATCAGTGTAAGATTCCAGAGTGATGGCAGATACTTCATGATTCCTTTGTGCTGTGAGATGCTGTGTGCTGACAATGTGCTTAGATTATCAGGGTACAAGGTTTATCAGGGGACGAGGATCAGAGATATGCAATGGATTTAAGACATAATAACACACTCAGCCTTGCCTTATCAATAAAACAGAAACAGTATTTTGGGTTGCAAGACCTTTTACCAGTGACCATAAGCTTGTTTAACCTATAAAACCCTGTAAATACCTTGCCATTCTTTGATATTTGTAATTTTTTTTCCAAATTTGTCTCGTATTCCCAAAGAAATAGAGAAACTGAAATACATTCCAAAAGTCTCTTTTCTGCAATCCCCATATACCCTTTTTCGTGGAGGCCAAAATAGAGAAATAAGAATTTCAAAAGATCTAAAAGAAAAGCTGCATGTATTTCCCAGGAGATCAGCTATATTCCGGGAGTCTGCTCCCAAACCTGACAGTAAGGAACCTGGAAACTACAGGAGCCCTCCTACACAGCTCCATCTGCAATGAGAGACAAGATAGCACAAAACCAATGGATGTTCCTCAGAAATCAATAATGCATATAAAGCTACGTATAGGACCTGCTGCACAGTTTTTCCATTAACCCTTTCAGGAAGAAAAGAGGATTGCTACATTTCTAGAATTTCTATCCCAATTGTTGCGGGTGCATTGCCAAAAGAAAAAGAAAACCCTGGAACAAACACTCAGTGGTCCTATTCCATAGTCCCCCAGCTACAGCTCCCTTTAGTAGTAGACAGAGCAGGCTCCAGGTTTCAGTAGGCCCCTCGGTCTCAGTGGGCCTCTTGGCAGTGAACTCACATGGCGGCATTAAAAATTCAGAAACTAAAATAGTATCCTGTTCCCTAAAATATTCCCTAGTTTATCATATCAAACAGCCCCTCATGGTTATTTTATATAAAGCCCCCCTCATCCCCTATGGATTTATTAGATACAGTCCTCCTCACCCCCCTGCATTTCTTATGTACAGCCTTATGTGGGACCCCCAACAGGCACTTGTCCGGGCATACCCAGTGCTGGCACCAGCCCTTGTGGTAGACCACTTTTTTAAGTAGAAAATGAGACATTAGTATGAAACCAATAGGGGTGAAGACAGCCAGAGGCCTTCTTCTCTTAGGGGTATTTCCACTTTAGCATCATTCCCTGACTGTAGTGTAAATATGGAATTGGATGTTTTGCCAAAAGTTGGTAGAGCAGCTGCCAAATGGACCTATCTTCACTTGAAAGAGGGGTGTATTACTTTTTGTTTTTGTCACCATGTTTTCCTCTTCTATGCTGTGATGCTACTATCTACATGGCGACTTGATTTATTCCTGTTCATTCCATGAATGATATGGTGAAAGTGTTATGGTATATTATTTCTGCATTGTGACATCACTGTGGGCACAATGCGTGTGCTGTTACTTCCCCATACATATTTCCCAACTATTGTCACATCACCATTATCCAGCTACTATCTAAGGCTGCATTCACACAAACGTATGGAGGGCGTATATACGTCCCCCATACACTGCTATGGGCGCATGGCGCCGTACGGGAGCGTTATGGTGCGGCACCGTACTGTTACATAGCCTGTAGAAATATAGGACATGTCCTATCTTTCGGCTGAATGCGGCGTCGTGCAATGTGTATTTCTATAGAGAGGGGCACGGGTGAGTGGCGCTCATTCCCTCCTCCTCTCCCCGGCACGTGTATTTAGCCTAATACTGAGACATCACTCTTGTGACATCACTCTATACATTTATTTACTATTATAATATCACTGTGTACATTATCCACTATTGTGACATCATGTGCATATTGTATCTGTATGCCGTTTGCATTATTTTACTAGTATAATATCACTTTGTGTACTGTCACACTATTGTGACATCAGAGTGCACCTTACCTGTCCTGTAACACTGCTGTGCGTATTATCCCTCTACTGTGACATAACTATGTGTATTATTCACATAGTTTGACATCACTGTGTGTATTATTCCACTACTGTGACATAGCTGTGTGAATTACCGTATATACTCGAGTATAAGCCGATCCAAGTATAAGCCGAGGCCCCTAATTTTACCACAAAAACCTCGAGTATAAGCCGAGGGTGGGAAATGCATTGGTAACAGCCTCCCCATTATATAGCCTGCCCCATAGTATATAGCCAGCACCTGCCCCGCAGTATATAGTCTGCCAGCCCATATTCCCCAGTATATAGCAAGCCCCCTGCCACAGTATACAGCCAGAAGCGGGGGAAGCCGGAAAGGTGAGTTTTGATATTTTTTTTACTCGAGTATAAGCCGAGTTTGGGTTTTCAGCACATTTTTGTCCTGAAAAACTAGGCTTATACTCGAGTATATATGGTATATCTGTACTGTGACATCACTGTGTGTATTATCTCGGTACTGTGACATCACTGTGTTTATTATCCCTATAATGTGACATAGCAGTCTGAATTATACCTGTACTTTGACATTACTATGTGTATTATCCCTGTACAGTGACATCAGCATGTTTACTATTCCCACAGTGTGACTTCAATGTGTGTATTATCTCTGTACAGTGACATTAGCATATTTTATATTTCCATAGTGTGAAATCAATGTGTGTGTTATCCCTGTACTGTGACATCACTATGTGTATTATTCTGTACTATGACATCACTGTGTGTATAATCCCTGTACTGTGACATCACTGTGTGTAATATCCCTGTACTGTGACATCGCTGTGTGTATTATCCCTGTACTGTGACATCACTATGTGTATTATCTCTGTACTGTGACATCAGTGTGTGTAATATCCCTGTACTGTGACATCACTGTGTGTAATATCCCTGTACTGTGACATCGCTGTGTGTATTATCTCTGTACTGTGACATCACTATGTGAATTATCCTGTACTATGACATCACTGTGCGTAATATCCCTGTACTGTGACACTGTGACATCACTGTGTGTATTATCCCTGTACTGTGACATCACTATGTGTATTATCTCTGTACTGTGACATCAGTGTGTGTATTATCCCTGTACTGTGACATCACTGTGTGTGTTATCCCTGCACTGTGACATCGCTGCGTGTATTGTCCCTGTACTGTGACATCACTGTGTGTATTATCCCTTTACTGTGACATCACTGTGTGTATTATCTCTGTACTGTGACATCACTGTGTGTATTATCTGTGTACTGTGACATCACTGTGTGTATTATCCCTGTACTGGGACATCACTGTGTGTATTATCCCTGTACTGTGACATCACTGTGTATTATCCCTGTACTGTGACATCTCTATGTGTATTATTTCTGTACTGTGACATCCCTAGTAATTATAAAGGGTAACGGGTGACAAGTCGTGCGTTATCCATGCTAAGGACAGCACTGACCTCACTAGTGACAGTCTAGTTTTTTGCTGGATTGCCCTTTAAGAAAGCCTTGTGTGACAAATGCTTCATGGCCTGAATGTTGAGCTGGTGCTGTGATCTGGAGGAATATTTCTATGGGGAATCTCTGTGCTTCCTTTGCAGTCAGTCTTGTCGTGTCTCTCTGCAGTTGCTCAGCAGGGGATTGATGGGAGCGAGTGCTGCATCCATGGCTGCAACCTCATCGCCACAATGCAGCAGCACAGCACAGGTAGCTCCGGCTATGCGGATAGCAGCGCTCCAGCTGTCAATCACACAAGGATTAGTATTGGGTCTTGGCAGAAATGCTG